>BQNB010030687.1:38994-49847 GCA_026074375.1 Tanacetum coccineum | reverse complement strand
GATTTGGATATGACTGAGGCAAGTGCCATTACAGTATACAGGAAGTCGTCTTTATTGGTTGATGTTAGTCCTCGGTTCTAATATCGACTCGTTAAAGTTCCATAATTCTAAGCGTAAATGATATAGCCTAGCAATATCTATGTGGTGTGAGATGCTCTTTAAGCTGGGTTCAAGTCTTGTGTTGAAGAGAACTTTTTTTGAAGTCTTGTGTTGAAGAAATGTACGTGTAATTGTAGTGTATAAACTGTGAGTGTTTTAACTTGCCTTAAAAATCTGATATTTACGGTCATGCAATTAAGCAAATTAAATCATATTATCATGTTGTATCAAAATCTGATATCTACGCTCAGCTGCATGATTATTAAGTATTCAACCAAAAACACAAAGGCAATGCAACCTAGCCGTGTACAAACCGGTTTTTTTTGCCGTAACCGGTTACCCAACCGACCCTAACCGGTTTTTTGGTCAAACCCGGTCTACTCGGTTACTCCAAAAACTGGTTAGTAACCGGTTGGACTTTTGAACCCAAAAAACCCCAACCGTTACGGTTAGAAAACCCGGTTAGTAACCGGTTTTTGTTTTAAGCAAGAAAATGTTTTCTGTTTGATAATGACTCATGGTGTTTGATAATGACTCACGGTTTTCGGTTTTTGTTTTAGAAAAGTTGAAGCTTTTGGCTATGGCGGATGATGTGAAAAAAATTGGATGGATGACAAATAATGGGTCTATGTTGATCTTAACTCTGTGGGGCTAAAGTAGTTTTTTCTTTTTTTGTTTAATTCTTTTTCTTTCCTAGGTGTTAAATGTATACATGGCTTTTTTATGTATTTAAGTTACTGGGCCTTACATTTGTGCATGTGCTTGCCTTCCTGCTTTTTTCTCCTTTACAGTGAGCTTCCAACGTTCTAAAATATTAACCGGTTACTAACCGGTTATAACCCAACCGGTTACCCAACCGACCCGGTTAGTAACCGGTTACCCAACCGGCAAACGTCTAAATTCTATAACCGGTTAGTAACCGCCGGTTATTCTCTAACCGAAACCGGTTAGGGTCAATAACCGGTGTTGACCGGTTTTGGTTTCGGGTTTTTTTTCGGTTTCGATTTCGGTTTTTTCCCCACCTCTAATGCAACCCAAGAGACATATATACTTTTAACACTCACATAAGATTTGCATATTCTATAAAACAACAACTTTTCCACTTCAAAATTTTGTTAAATAGAAAACATGTTCAAAGGAGCATTTTTTTGGTTCAGTATCACTACAACACAACTGGGCTAATGTAACGGTAGGAATCCGTTGCAAATTGTCAATTGCAATGGATTTGCAACAGTTTCCTACCGTTGTATAAATGCTCCATGAAAATTTATTTTGCAACGGAATTGTAACGGCTAGAAAAAAATTGTGACACTTTTCTAACGTTAAAAAATGTGTTGTAATAAATGCAACGGATTTGCAACCGACTTAAATTTGCAAGCAAATTGAAACGGTGCAAATTTGCAAAAAAAACGCAACGGATTTATAACAAAATACATTTGCAACGGTATACATTTGCAACTGTTTTGCAACAAACAATTCAACAATGCAACGTTAGAAATTTGCAATGACCAACAGATTTGCAACAATCATAATTGCAAATCAATAAGCTTTCGACGACTTTGAAGAAAGTGATTTTGCAACCAAAAATCTACTACAAAAATTAATACAGTAGCAAATAACAACTGATTGTAATGATACAAACCCAAAAACCACAATCCAAATCAAAATAACAATCATACTAATATTCAAATATTGTATTACGGAATCACAAGTGTACCAAATCCTACCGTACCAGATACAAAGCGTAACCATAAAGTTTAGTAAATGCAACAAAATATTTACACAAGATGGTTAGGGAACATAGCAAGCACCTCAGCAACCTTCGTGTCTTATTGCATAAACTTTTCTCTAGTAAATACACCGTTTGATATCTTAATTTCTTTAAACGAACATACCTGCTGCTAACATAAACACGTAACTATATGTTAAAAAATGTGCAATTAACTTAAGGTCTTGCACATTATGATAGATGCTGAAATAAAGGGGTGCCACAATGCCGATGCACAAAAAAGGTCCTAAATAAGAATATATCATATTTAATTGCAATAGAATACAAGTAGTGGCATGCCTGTTTTTTGGGTAAAGGGTTTTCCCGGTAAATATATTACTCCAAAAAAGCGATTCAGTACAACGGATGTGAGTGAGTCCCACATCTCAGCCTGTGACATAGGCATAGAAACGAACATAACAAGCACAACTACTTCATAGGAGGATACTACTAAGACTAGATTATAATTGACTCAACAAACATCAAAAAAATCTATTTCTTCTTCCTGTCACGGACCGTGATATCTAGATCATCACAAATAGACTTTAGGTGCTCGGACAAATCATGATTCTCGTACATATCGTCATCCTACGGGTCATAATCATCATTATCCGGATAAAAATCCCTCCATTGTTCCAACAAGCTATTAGTACCATAACCTTTATCACTTCCATCTTTACCACTCGTTGGAATCCTTAAGTTAGCAGTTTCATCAAATACCACTTCCACTTCACTATCACTTTCCACAATACCCGTAGGAACTAGCGGGTTACCGTCATTATCTAACAACCTAAGTTTACCTTCACCAATTTGTCGTTCTATTTTCTTGATTTTCGTACCAATAGGAGTACCATCATTATCGATATTCATAAAAGAGGATCCACTTGAAGTAGCCTCATTAGTAACCAAATTATTAGTTCCCCCATTGGTACCAAACTCCCCATCATTATCGACCAAATTAAGGACATCAAATGGAATTGAATTACTAACCTCAATAGTAGGTTCTACACCTTTCTTCTTATTACCACTAGAACTAGCATTAGGCTTTTTGGTAACAGGTCGATATTCTTTTTGAGGTTTAAAACCTATTTTTGGACCAACCGAAACACCTCGAGAAGTTTGACTAGGCTTCTTCACTGTCTTCTTCTCACCAACACCTGTATTCTTCATACATTCCTCATGAACATGTCCAAAAACCATACAAGACGAACACCTAGGAAGTTTCTACTCATACTCAACACATACATTACATGTATAATGGCCCTCCCTAGTAATTTTAGGCATAGCCATGACAATGTTATCTTTTAACTCCACATCGGCTTGAAGCTCAACCATAACTCTAGCATAGCTTGACCTACCCCCAAGATTGCATGTACATATCAGATGTATAAGAGTCAAGCATTAGAGGAGTGCCTAGTTTAGTAGCAATGGCACTCAAGCCATCCTCGCTGAAGGTCGTAACAGGTACACCATGGAGTTTAACCCAAACCGGAACAATACTAACATCTTCCTTCAATAGGTTCTCATTCGGGTCCCATTTCATCAGGATAAGCGGGTTATTTCGGATAAACCATGGACCATTCTCAAGCATAGCATCTAATCCGTCCATGGAGCTAAATTAAAAGGAGAATAACCCGGTAGACAAGCTGAACATTGAACGAACAAGACCATATTTACCCCAAGTGTTCCTAACATAGTTAGCAACAACAGGGTATGCCACCTTCTTCCCCAAGAAAAAACCATAAGTTGTATTAGCAAAGCATTCACTAATATCCCGAATAGAATCCACCGAAACAACCACATCAATCCCATTACCCCCGGGTGTAAAAAAAGTACGAACATTCACTTTTTTCCCACTTGGTTTACTAGTTATATTAGCATACGAAGGCTTACCAGGGGCATTACCAGCCGTAGTAGAAACCGGCGTAGATAATGGTGGAAAAGATCCCGGAACAGTATTATCATCCAAAGAGTTTTGCTTTCCCATCTCAACCGTCATGTCAACCACAGATGGTGTTACACCATCCCAAACTGCAGATGCACCACCAATTGGAGAATCATCATTCATAGTATCTTCTGAATCCGTTGACACACCAATACCTGAAGAGGTATTCTTCTTATTCCCATTGAGATCCTTCTCCTTTACACCTCTCCCTCTCCCACTCCCTTTTTGACTTAGAAAACTACACTTCATATCCTACAGTTACCACTCCACACAATCCAACCTAGAAAACTAAAAATAATTCTCAGACCAGAAGACAAATGCCAATCTTCAATTAACGAGAAACCATATATGATCTAAGGCTCGAGTTAAGAACAATAAACAAATCGCACGTACACACCAAACAAAAAAAATCAAAAACTTAATCGTCCTTTGTAAGATAACACAGCAAAACCCTAACTATTCAAACCAGTCAAAACCCTAACCACTAATCAGATCCAGGCATGAAGAATGATATGTTACATCAAAAATAACAGCAAACGAATCAAACAAGATTCAACGATTAATTTGTATAAGACACGATCGAAACCCTAACAAGGATTCAAACCAAAACCCTACAACATATTAATTACCGAATAAAGGAGATAAGTTGCTGAGATAATAATATAACAATCACCACATCAAACAAGAATCAAGATCAGAAGAAGGATTTAACAATAGGCAGAAAATGATTAGAATGGATTTAGGGTTATTTGCCCACTTTTTAGGAGATAATCGACTTTTAGTAGTAACATGCCTGTTATTGTGATGTACACTTGTTTGGAAGGTTTTAAAGACAAAACCATTTAAGGAACACATAAGTGGAAATTAGTTTGAATAAGAGTGCAACTTAAATATTTTGGCAAACTCAAAAAGTGTTATATCACACTGCATAAATAATTATCCTTGTGCAATTCTAAATTACCAATTAAAAAGAGAGTTTAGGTGAAGCTGCTATGTTTACAACCTAAGGGCGCTAAAGACAACGAATAAAGTTGCCACAACCAGACAAGCAAAGTGTAAATCACTATGAACATACATATTATACTTTTCAAGGTCCAAAGTCCAAACTATTTAAGCGCTAAACATGACATTGCAGAAATATTACCATCTCAATTTGATTTCAGTTGCTTACTCATTAATGTCATGAGACAAGTAAATAGAAGTACATTTGAATCCCAAGCGTCTCTAACATTCAAAAGCACCTGCAATGTATAGATCAAACACTTTAAGCCAACAACTTTAACTACAAAAACAAAAGTGTTGAGCAAACACTACAAGTGAGCAATAGTAAAGTTACTAGAATGGAGCAGATTGACATCACCTCAATGTGCATAACAATCTATCTCTACCCAATACATCTCATAGTTTTAGATTTAATTACTTAGTACATACTATGAAATCTTAATAATGTAATCTAGTTGAGTTGATAGTCGTATCCTTTGATCGTTTGTAGGTCTATCATAGTATGTCCCATAATTAATATAAATTCTAATGTACAACCATTTAAAATGAGCCTACCAAAATATACATATATATATATATATATATATATATATATATATATATATATATACATATACATACATATACATACATACATATACATACATACATATACATACATACATATACATACATACATATACATACATACATATACATACATATATATACATACATATATATACATACATATATATATATATATATATATATATATATATATATATATATATATATATATCTTACATTATATATAAGTGGATATCAGAATGATGACTCAACAACAACCATGCCACATCATCATTAAACATTGCCACCTCATCTCGAATTTTTAGCCACGTGAGCATATCTGAATTCCACGTAAGCAACATTCTTGCCACATATTCATTTTGCAATTGCCACCTATGCACCAACAACTGCCACCTATGCAACAAGTAATGCCACATATGCATTTAAGAAGCCACCTATGGATAATTAATATGACGTGGCACCAAATTAATGAAATCCGAAAAATATTTAAAAATTTAGTCACTTGCAAGATTCGAACATGGGTTATTTGCTACACAAACAAGAGACTCAACCACTAAACCAAGTCAGAAGTTGTGTTAATCAATTATAAACAAACTAGATAAACGCACAATCAGAATTTGGATATCTTCTCCTGGAAGCAAATCAGTTGCTAAAATAACGGCAATCAGTTTTTAAAAGAAAGTTTCATACCAAAAAATCAACCGTCTTCTCTCAATCAGTAACAACATCAATCAATTCCATATTTATCTTGATGATTTATGGGTATGATTTATCCTGACTTTCTTGAACTTCTCTCATACAAACAATTTGAAATCTCTCTTGACCTCACACATGACAGAACAGTTTTCAAATTCTACATAAGAAATTCGTCACACTTCATCAAAACACACACACAGAGGTATAGTTTCTAATTAGGTTTTATGGCTTTATTACCGGTGATTTCTAATTCAACACCATCACCATACGATGATTGAAATCAGGGTTATGAAGATACAATGGATCTACAATCTTTTTCTAAGTTTCTTTGATTTTAAATTTGAATGAATTTTATTTACAATTAAATCTAAAATCTCTTTTTTTTAAATTTTGATTTGAATGGATTTGTCTGATTGAATGGTTTGGGTTGTAGTGATAAGGCAACACTCAAAGTGAAAGCATTTGCATTACTTTCGTGCTTAGGACATATGTTCGATGAAACGCCTCAAAACAAAGGTATAATTTTTTTTGGACGAATTAAGTTTAGTAGGTGCAAATCAGGTATTTAATCATTCCCATGTTATTACTTTTTTTTATGAAACTATGTCATCAGACTTGATATGCAAGTTGTATTCGTCCTGTTTTTTGGTTTTTTCATCAGACATGACATGCAACAGTATAGACTTCTCAAACAAACCCAATGAAGGTTCAAATCAGAATATTGTACAAGGTATAACTAGACTACTGTAATCGGATTCAAGTAACTTATTATAATTACTGTTCACACAAAATTGTGAGTTCTCATGTGAATCTCAATAGTCCTTCTTTTCTAACAGCTGGTTCATTTTTCTTTGGATGCAAAAGTATAGCTCAGCTCATGAAGTTTAACATTAATCAAAGGCATGGCGGATGGAAAGACCTCAAAATACATCATAGGTAATGATTTTTCTTATCAGAATATAGTGGACTATTTCCATGAAAAATGACTAAAAGCAAAAGGATACTGAAGTGCATAAGAAAGCCATTTGTGTTTGTAAGCGTTCTTTTGTTTTTGTTTTAGGATTTACCACATCACTGGATCGAGTAGTACACCAACATCCATGAAGAACACTAGAGAACACCGACATATGGGGTCTAGGAGTGTTTGGGTAAGTTAATAGTTTAGTAGCATTATTAAGTCATCAACAACTTAACCATTGTTAAACCGATACTTGATGAGTTTTTTAATGAACACATAAAGTTATAGTCTTTGGTTGGAATGCCCATCTAACATCAATCACTTATTAGACTAGCAGTGGGATTTGCTGGTTTGTAGACAAAATTAAGGAGGTCCATAGATGATAATCCACCAGTAAAAGAAGAGCCGCAAATGAGGCAATGGTACATTCTTCTATAATGAAACCATCTAATTGAACCGTTACATAAGTGAACATATACATCACATAATTTCGCAATCACATACTCAAAATTTAGGTGCAATAACAACAAGCAAGAGCTTCAACGACTTCTTGATACAACAAGATGTCATGGCCGCAACCTGTTATTGCCTTATCCACAATAAGAAAACACCGCATATGCTGCCACAGCCTACCTCTCTAACATCAATCACTTATTAGACTTGTAGTTGGATTTGTCGGTGTGTCGGTGAGGGTGCAAACATTGTCCATAGATGATGTAGGGAGGGTGAAAACGTTGTCCATAGATGATGTGGGGAGGGTAAAACCGTTGTTTGGTTAGCTAAATTTTTATGTGGACATGAGTTACATCAATAATTTTCATTATTCTTTTTAGATACAATTAGGTGGAAGATGTGCTTATTGACTTTGCTGCAAAAATTTTAGTTGATCCATCACATAAGAGGCAAGTTTCTAATATTCAAATACTTTTCATATTAACTTTTTCTATCCATATTCAGTTAGAACAAGTGATATATGTAAATAATGTAATCACCTTAAAAAAGTTTATAATAAAAGGAAATTTAGTTTGTTACTCCTAAAAAATATATTACATACCCTCCACACAGTATATGGTATATAATAACTGATTAGTTTGTTGGTATGTGGAGCATCATAAGCAAATCCAAACACCATCTCTTGCGTTGCACTTAGTTACATTTGATTATTTACATGCTATACGTGTTCAATCCAATTGGTGTTTTCCCTTATTAGCTATTTCGACCCATCTGACCCTTTTTTATGATTTTTGCTAACCCAATCTGTCTAGACATGAGTAAGTGGCTCTAAATTGTCACCTCTAATGTTGTTATTTCTTTCTGGGATTTTGTATACCTTATTTCTTAACATGATAACATAATGCATATAATTTCCATGTGTCCAAGTGGCTGACCTTCTATATTACTTTAATTGTACAATAACAATTCTTTGTCGTTGATAGTTGTGGTCTGCCCCTGTATAAAATCAGGCTGCTCCGCAGAAACTTCTGTAGAAAATGAACAATTATAACCGCAATGAAGCGCATTCTAGAGCTTTGAAACCAATAGGGAGGGGTAAGGATGAGGATGAATATGCGGCCTTAACTATAGATGGATGGAAGAGGAAAAAAGCCACTCGGAGCTCTTCGTTGAGACAAGAAACCCCTGATGTTTATTCAAGATTACGTTCTTGCACAGCACCAAAACCAACTTGATTTTGAAGATTACCATGTTAGTATTTCTTCTTTGTGTTATATTGTCTTTCTAAGAGGCCAACTAATAGCTAAAGGACATAATAATATGTTGACTGTTTGCTAAATTGAATAAAAGGTCATTTTAGATGTGGCAATTACCGTTGGGTTTCATATCTGACCTGTGTCTTTTAAGATTAGATGCTACTTTTTAGTATTATCTATTCATTGATGGGCTAAAATTACCACTTTTGCCATGATTATTCTTTTTGTTACAGTTGAAAAAGGACATGTTAAACTAATTTCACATCAAGGCATTTTGTCAAAGCTAACTGTGTAGGCTTTATTATAATGAACGAAAGAATGTCTATTGTGTTTTTAATTGCACAGATAGATCAAGCTTCCAAAGATAACTTTGATGAATGGGAAGACGCTTATATGTGACTCCATTGCACATGCTTATATTTCTTGTCTTGTGATTTAGTACACAGTCAAAACTTCATGATCCTGCTCTTTATGCAATGCTTCACAGGGTCATGCAAAACGTGCATTCTCTATTGCTAGCTGAACTTGAAAAATTAGGTGCCACATTTATATTTGCGAATTTTTACAGAAGTTTTTTTGGACACTGGAAAGCGAGACTTATTTGCGGCCCAAAGTTACTGTGATAGATTACTAAAAACTTTACTAACAAGGTTCGTCCTTTTTCAATTTACCAGTTTAATAGAACTGTTTACACTTCTCCATTATTGTGTATTTTATAAAATCATATGTCCGGGGGCTGTCGCCGCCTAATAGAGACAGAAGCGGGTATTTTAGAAACTTATTCGAGTGGAATCATTGCTATATCTCTGCTATTATTGTGTATTTTAGAAACTTATTTTAGAAACTGTTTACGCTTCTTTATTATTGTGTATTTAAACAAAACATATGTCTGGTATTTTAGAAACTGACACAATTCTGGAATTTATTGTTGTTCATAGATCAGGTTAATTAACTTTTCATGGGAAATTTGCACAAATATGTAGCGAAATTTTGTCTTTGTCATTGTATATAACTAACTTTTACTCTTTAATTACAGGATAATTATGGTGGAGTTTAAGCTAAATCTGATCAAATGTATGATGATCCACAAGTGGATATGTCCAACTGGAATATTGCAGAAAATCTGCTTGAGGAGACTCGGGTAATTTACATTTCTGAACATTAACATGCAAAGTTTTATAAACATTTTTAATTGCTGCCCTTTCATCTATTATATGATTGTCAGCTGATACCACTCAATTTTCTCTAATTCTATAGGATCACTTTGATTCAATAGTATATGATTTCATATGTCTCCCATGGAAATTTGGCACAAGATCAAGCCAACAAAAGAACAAGTACTAGGGACGATGATGACGACTCGAGCACTTTATCAATTACCGCTGCTGGTGGTGAAATCTTCCAGTCAAGCATGACTGGATATCTTAGGGAGCAGGTATGTATCTCAAGAACAAATTTACTTTGGGTAGCATATTTTAGTTGGTTATATCATGAACTTGCTGTTTATTTTTACAGATTAAGTCTCACTTCAAAGAGAACCTATTTGGAATAGTCTCTAATCTGCAAAAGAGAGGGAAAGGAAAATCCGATGCAGTAGAACTTATCAAACATGTGTGTGTTGTTTTTAAACTCATTATCTGACGTATGAAATCGAGGTAAAATATATGTTTTTTTTAGCTATGAACATTTATTTTTTATTTGCAAAGGTTATTATTTTCTGTAAAATTGTTGGAAGAACATGCAAGATCATGAAGGAAGATCCTAGTTAAAATAATCAAAGTAAATGGGAAAGTTACTCAATATACTAATGACATATTTGTTTGTGATAAGGGTTTGTTTTTCATTGATTACCGTTCCTCGAGAACCTTAATCTTAATACAAAAGTTCCCAAGATTGAAGGTCGTGATGGAGCATGCAACTACTATGGACGCTGTTAAATTTGTTAAATACATTAACAATTATAAACATATGAAAATATTTATTGAATGTATTATCACCAAAAAAATGAATGTCATATACAATATCTTTTTATCCATGAACCATATAAAATTATTTATTGAATGTGTTATCAACAAAAAAATGAAATTATTTATTGAATGATTAACA
>BQNB010030687.1:18083-32988 GCA_026074375.1 Tanacetum coccineum | reverse complement strand
TGGGCCTTTCCACAAACTGGAGCTTATTGTCAACATGAATTCCTTCTAACGGCATGACTAAAGTTTCGTCAGCGTAACATCTCTTTAGATTAGACACATGGAAAGTATGGTGAACTCTGCTCAACTCTTGAGGAAGTTCCAGCCTGTAGGCAACTTTCCCAACTTTTGCTAACACCTTGAAAGTTCCGACATATCTCGAATTCAGCTTGCCCCACTTACCGAACCATACAACCCCTTTCCAAGGTGAGACCTTGAGCATAACTCTGTCCCTAACCTCAAACTCCATCGGCTTTTGTTTCTGATCGGCGTAGCTCTTTTTTCGATCCTGAGCAGCTTGCATCCTCTGCTTGATCAGGATGATCTTTTCCGTTGTTTCTAGGATCAATTCCAGACCAGTCAGTTGGGCTTCCCTAACCTCGGCCCAGCACACCGGTGATCGACATTTTTGACCATACAGTGCCTCATAAGGGGCGGCCTTTATGCTAGCGTGATAACTGTTGTTGTATGAAAACTCGGCCAATGGTAAATGTTTAACCCAGCCTTTGCCAAAATCGATCACGCAAGCACGTAGCATGTCCTTGAGAGTTTGAATGGTTCTCTCTCTCTGGCCGTCAGTTTTTGGATGACATGCAGTGCTCATACTAATATCTGTACCCAAAGCTTTCTGAAATGATCTCCAGAAATTTGAAGTAAATCTCCCATCATGATCACAGATAATTGAGGCAGGTATCCCATGTCTTGCCACTATCCTATTTAGGTACAACCTTGCCAACTTGTCTAATGGATCCACAATCACCCAGATGGTGTCAAAACCTTGCGACGACTTAGGAAGCTTGGTGATAAAATCCATCGTGATATTATCCCACTTCCACTCGGGTATCTCAGGTTGTACTAGCAATCCTGATGGCCTTTGATGTTCGGCCTTGACCCTTACACACGTCAGGCATTTGCTAACATACGTGGCGATGTCTGCCTTCATATTGGGCCACCAATATAGCTTTTTCATGTCTTGATACATCTTTTCCGAACCGGGATGGATAGAGTATTTTGACTTGTGAGATTCGTGCATAATCACGGATCTTAAATCTCCATAGCAAGGCAACCAACTCCTGCCGTGTAAACATAAGGTTCCATCGGCACGTGGTTCCAATCTTTCCTTGGGTATATCCCTTCTGATTGTACCGCCTACGTCTTCATTCATGAGATTCTCTGGTTTCTGGGCTTCGATCTGAGCTTCTAATATTCGTTTGGGAAGATCCAAGCCAATGGTCATAACTAAGGCTCGAACCCGCAATGGCTCAATCCGTTCCTTACAACTCAATGCATCAGCCACTACATTTGCTTTCTCAGGATGATAACGAATATCACAATCATAGTCACTCAGCAATTCTAGCCAACGGCGTTGCCTCATGTTAAGCTCCTTCTGATCGAGAATGTGTTGTAGGCTTTTATGGTCGGTGAACACTGTGCATCTGGTTCCATATAGATAGTGTCTCCATATCTTTAGGGCAAACACTACCGACCCAAGTTCTAAATCATGAGTGGTGTAGTTCTTCTCGTGAACTTTTAGTTGTCGAGAAGCATAGGCAATCACCTTCTCTCTCTGCATCAATACAACACCTAAACCCTTGTGTGACGCATCACAGTAGACCACAAAGTCTTCGCTTCCTTCAGGTAAAGCCAGAATTGGCGCACTGCACAACTTCTGCTTTATTAACTGAAAAGCGTTTTCTTCCTTTTCACCCCAATCAAATTTGATTCCTTTCTGAGTAAGTTTCATCATTGATTTAGCAATCTTTGAGAATCCCTCGATGAATCTTCGGTAGTATCCAGCAAGTCCTAAGAATTGGCGGATCTCCGTTGGTGACCTAGGAGATGCCCAATCTTTGATAGATTCTATCTTGGCTGGATCCACATGTATGCCTCTGCTATCAATGACATGTCCGAGAAATTGTACTTTCGGAATCCAAAATTCACATTTTGAAAATTTGGCATACAACTTCTCTTTCTTAAGCAATTCTAAAATGGCCTTGAGATGTTCTTCATGCTCTTTCTCATCCTTTGAATAAATAAGTTTGTTCATTGATGAGACCAATTACGGAACTTATCCAAGTTAAGGCTTGCATACTCGGTTTCATGAGGTCCATGGAATATGCAGGTGCGTTTGTTCAGTCCGAATGCGCATAATACCTGGTAATATCTCGTAATCGGCATTACGAGTTTGCAAAATATCGTCTTTGGAATGTCTTGTTACTCGTACTCTATGTTGTGATATCATGATCTCAGATCTATCTTCGGAATAAATACTGGTCCTTGAAGTTGATCAATACAAAATCGTCAATACTTGGTGAGTGGATTAGATTCTTTACTGTCAGCTTATTAGCTCTCGGTAGTCAATGCACATTCTGAATGACGTCCTTCTTTTGACAATAAGATCGGGGCTCCCCAAGGTGAGGAACTAGGCCTTATGAATCCTTTGTCGGAAAGCTCTTGTAATTGTTCCGATAATTCTTTCATTTCGGATGGAGCCAATCGATATGGTGCTCGAGCTACGGGTGCGGCTGAATTAAGTCGATTTGAAATTCCACTGGTCGAGCTGGAGGAAGACCTGGCAAGTCCTCGGGAAACACTTCTGGAAAATCTCGGACGATTGGTACGTCCTCTATCTGTTTCCTTTCCGACTTGTCCTCCTCTTTCTTGGCGGATATCTGTGCTAAAAAGACCTGGCATCCCTTGGCCATGTACTCTTGAGCTTTTGAACATGAGATAACTGTCAACCGGGATTCTCTCCCGTTGCTACTTTCGTTTCCGCAAAAAGTCAAAGTTTCATTCCCGTAGGGAACTTGAACAAGTTTCTCATCGCATACGATCACAGCGTGATATCTTCTTAACCAGTCCATACCGATAATGACATCGAAACTACCCAATTCTACGGGCATTAGATCTATGTTGAACGGATGGTCTAAGAAATTTAAGGTGCAACCTCGTATAATTGTGTCTATCTTGACTAATTTCCCATCGGCTAATTCGACATCATAACAATTTTCTAATGAAGTTGGGGCGATGTTTATCAAGGAACTAAATGCAGTGGATATAAAACTTCTATCGGCACCAGTGTCGAATAAGATAGATGCATAGTGGTTATTTAAGAGGAACGTACCCGTGACGACATTTGCATCAGGGTTTCCTGGTGCATTTCCCCTCTTTTCTGCATTCCCAACTGCATAAACCCATCCTTGTGCATTCCCATTTCCTCCATCTTTATTCTTCAGTTTTGGACAATCTCTCTTGAAGTGTCCTGGTGCTCCATACTCAAAACAACCATTTCCTTTGGGAGTTGCCCCATTGCCCTTCTGAGTGTTAGCAACATTTGTGTTACCAGTATTCCTGCAATCGCGAGCAAAGTGCCCTATCTTGTTGCACTTGTGGCACCTCTGGGTGCACGGGCCATTGTGGTGGAGATGGCACTTGTTGCACTTGGGCAAGGATCCCCCATAAGGCTTCCTTTCGCCCGTCCCCATGTTGTAGACTTTGGCGACATTCTGCCTTTTGAAGGGTTGCTGTTGGTGACCATGGTTGTTTCTGGATGAATCATCAGCCTTCCTCTTGTTGTCAGATTGCCTTTCCGCGTAGGTGCGGAGTTTCTGATCCATCAAGTCATTGGCCAACTCAATAGTCTCATCCAACGTCTTGGGTCTGGCAGACTTGACGTTCCCATAAATGTTGTCAGGAAGTCCACTGATGTACTTGTCAACCTTCTCGGTTTCATTGGCAACAAACTTGGTACATATCAGGGTTAACTCTTGGAAACGTTCAGTGTATGCTGGAACGTCGTTTCCCTTGACTTTTAGGTTCCACAGCTCGATTTCCAGTTTCTTGATTTCACCCTGCGGACAATACTTGTCCGTCATCTTTTTCTTGAGTACTTCCCAAGTCATGGCATATGCCTCTGGACCTAAGGTTCTTATCTGACCATTCCACCAAGTCAAAGCAGCACCCACAGAGTGCAAGGTTTGGCAAACGTACCCTTGATTCTCAACGGCACAACCACTGATATTGAAAACTGACTCCATCTTTTCAATCCATCGAGTTAAACCGACCACGCCTTCAGCCCCTTTGAAGTTCAAAGGTTGGCACTTCATGAAATCAGCGTAAAAACAAGGACGCGCGCGTGTCAGGTTTTGGCATTCCTTCGTTATCCCTGTGCGCACTGTGGCTCTATCCCATCTCCATTGGGGAGTTTTTTGTCAAGAGAGCTTGGTCGATCATTGCTTGGACGGATTCGGGGGTCATGTTGTTTGGGTTGGGTGTCCATTGACATGGTATATTAGATCCTCCTCTTTGTTGTAGTGCCATATATGTCCTAGAAGTCACAAAGGAACAAACCTGATTTATTGACAGAAAGTATAATAATATATAAATGAGATATATCCACACAAGAGAAGTATATATTTTTTTACAGGAAGTAACACATCTATTTCATTCATAACTTTGAAAATTTTACATGAAATAGTTATCTGAATACACATAATACAATACAAAAGATCTAAGGCTATGCTAGCGGGGAAAACCCCTAATACTTAACATGCCTGTATAATGTCCTAGCAAGATACAATAACATAAATCACTAAATGTGACTATCGGCGTTCCCAGAAGCCTCTGGTGATCTGGTATCTAGCCTCGTGGTCCTGGCTGTCCTAGCTCTCCCTGCTGCTTCACGCGCAGTGCTAACAACATCAGCCTGCATGTCCGCTCAATTCCCTCTCAGCCACCAATATCTCTGAAGACTTCGGAGAGTCTCTAACCATCTGGTCCTGGCGCCTACGGTCAGTCTCTCGAAGTGCTGCTAACTCAGCATGCTGCATCTGAAAAGCGAGTCTCGTCACCTGGTGCTTTATAGTCTGAATAAGAAGTACTCATGCAGCTGTAGTTGTGTCTCTGGTGTGCCTGTAGATAGGTCTCATGTGCATACAACAATGATCACGATGGGTCTGAAGCTCCTGATGAGTCGCCTGACTCAATCCCTATCAAATGAGCCCAAGCTCGCGGGAAGCATAAGCCTCTCCTCCACCATCACATTGACTGTCCTATGAATCTCCATCCCCATAAGTAAGTCGACCCGCTGCGAGTCCATAGTGACTCGCTGTGATATACGAGTCCTACTATCCTGAGCGACCCGTAGTAAAGCATACAAAGTCCTGTGTATCCCGCTCATTGGAGCACACAAGCTCTGTAAACCCTCGTGTTGACCCTCCTCCCACGGTCATATGTCTGATCTCTGGAACTGCCCTCCGCTGATCTACCCAGAGTATCCCTAAATCCCGTACCCAACATCTCTAATCCCCTGTCGCCTCTCTTCAGCATCTACCGTGCTGACAAATCCCATAATCTATCCCTACGACCCTTCTGGTAGATCTAAGCCAGTAAACTTCTCCGACCTCGTATATCTGAGCCTATAGTGGGGACAAATCAACGCTTCTTACGGGGAAGCCGGCATCAGAACTCGGGAATATCATCCCTACGATCAATAGGTGATGGCATGTATAGAGATGGTGGTAGTGGTGGTAGTGGAGGTGGTGGTAATGCGGTAGTAACTGCATCAATGAGAGCCTGGGTGGATACTATCCTGAGTGTCTGGATTTGGGTAAGGCACCCAGATGATGGTGGTAAAGGTGGGCAAATGTGCATGTGGACCGTGCACCTAGCAAGGCGCTCCCCTGCAGAGGGTGGTGATAGTGAGATAGGTGGTGATGGTGATGGGGTAGTCATGGTCAGAAGTCTCTCAACCTCTGCCTCTGGTGGAAGGGATATGGAAATCTGGGGTCGGACGGTAATCCTAGCCCCAATAGTAATGTCAGTGGAGGGTGGTGGTATAATAGGCTCTGTTCCCTCAGGTGGGAAAACAGGCTCATCAGCAGGTACGACGGTAGTAGAGTCAGCCGGAGCTAAGTGCTCCTCTCCTCGTTCCTTCGCCTCCTCATCCTCCTTTGTCCTCGTCCCTCGCCCTGGCCGTTCATCCCTAGATGAATCGCCGTCATCATCATCTCCATCATCTCCCCCGTCCATAGGATAGTCAACCGGACCATCCTCTGTCTCATCATCCTCGTACTCCTCTGGATCCTCCTCGGGATCCGACTCAGTAACATATCCGGGTGACTCAGTAGTAGGTGAATCAATAGGAGGTAATGGCTGTTTCCTCGCTCCCCGGAACTCATGGTCATCCTCTAAGGGTATATACTCAGGGTTAAATAGGCCTTTTCCACACGTATCAGGGTCATGTGGCAATGGAATGAAACAGGCTCGCGCTCATCCTCATCCGAGGAAACTGTCGGTGTCTGTGGATCCTTTCGGGCCTGGATGAAATCTGGTTGATGGTAGGCCTACTGCTGTACGAGTCCGTCGTATCCTAGTAACGATGACCCTAGGAATCCTCCCCTCCGATACTATCCCTCATCATTGGTGTTTTTTTCCGCCAGAAGGCCCTGCCCGGGCCTCAATCGGTGTAGACGGAAGTGTAGGTAACAGCAAGCTGTCGCAAGAAAAAAGACATGGTTACTGCAAAAATAAAATAACTATATAACGTAATACTTATAAGAAAAACTCGATGTGACATGTTTGTAAGGCTTTAATAATAAAGTCCGTTTATATAATATACGTAATATCATTTATATAACGTATATAATTGGTAGGCACTAGTACCCCTACTAAGCTTAACCAATGCATGTCATTAAACATATAGCGCTAAAAGTAAACAAGTAATGCATGTAATGTCCCTCGTAAAATCCCATTTGTGAAAACAGTATTGAAATGGTTATAGTCCAGACAAAAAACTTTTTGACCTGAGTTTCTCTATAAACCTTGCTCAGGGACCAATCTGGTAACACCCTCAAATCTGAGTATGCAACGAATGTTGAATATCCGAAGGCTTCATTATGGTCAATAGCAACAAGACTGAGAACGACTACTAACGCATGTCATTTGAAAAAGATACTTAGGATTAACAAAATACATGTTTGTTACATAAGCTCAGGCTTTCAAATTGTTCAACAATATAGATAAAGATTCCGGTTTATAAACATTTGTCCCCAAAGTGTAAATAAGACCCCCAAATCTTTAGTGTTACTCTTCAATTATTGACCTCCCAATTAATCAAGCGCAACCTCGTACCTTATTAACCTGAAAAACATGCCTTAAAACGTCAACATAAAGTTGGGTGAATTCATAGTTTAATGTAAATCAGATGGTAGGACCGCAAGATTGCCAGTCTATGATTAAGCAACAAATGCAAACATCATAAAAAGTAATTACGTGTCCTAAGCTCATGACAACCGAAGCTCGACATATATGACTTGCAAAAATACATTTCCAACAAGTGCCGAGAATGATGTGCTAACCCTGCAACATCCCAAATTCGACATGGTAAGCGTTTCCGTATCCCAGTGATATCTAGTCCACCCGAAAACGGGGATTTCAATACCCTAAATAGATCCTATCCATAACATTCGCGCCCACACAATGTAATTCCCAAATCCCATCTATGCAATTAACAGTTCATATCATGGACTTAATGGTTATTGGTACCTTAGGCAAACACCAATCATGGTATAAAATGTACACTATTGCGTCCAGTTTGTAAAACAAAAAGCATTTCTCACCGCAAGGATTGTAACTCATTTTAAATATTGTTAAGCATGGGTGCATGAACTCTCACCTTAGCCGTATTCTCTGAATGATAACAAAAATTTTATCCAAGTAGGCGATGTATCACACCGTTAAGTACCTTAAGTAAGTATGTCAAGTCTTAGTTGTACAACATTGAAGCTAACACCGTTGTATAAATAAATTCCATTTTAAAGTTTATATATACCGTTATCACTTGTGTGGTGATGCACAAGATCATTGTATTTATAATTTCGATGGTTTTCGAGAAACGTGAAATTGTTTCCGTTTAATAAATATATCATATTTATTACTTCTCGATAATAACATTTAATCATTACTCGAAACATAAACGTATATATGTTAGTATATATATTCCGTTGGTACTCGCTTAAGTTTATAAACCAAGACTTTTGTTTTATCAAAGTAAATCATAAGTTTTCATCAATATTACGGTTTTAGTCCCTTCGTTTTATAGTTTTTATTTATTTACAAGTGAACCTCCAAGTTCTAATATTATTAAAACTTATCATTTATTTTCAATAGTTCACAACTCTAGCCCTTATTTACCTAGTTTCGTGATATGATGAAAATGGTCCTTATGGTTTTATAGTTTTCGAAAAGTGACGAGTTCTAACCTTATACTTTTCGTTAATTACAATATCAGTCCCTCTAGTTTTCGAATTTAACTTAATGGTTCAATTTGAGTCCTTACCGTTTAGATATTTACGAACTTCGTCTTATAGATTATGAGTTTCAATCATGACGACTTTAACATTTTTTCAAGTTTCGAAAAAGGCAAAATTAGTCCCTTCACTTTTCGGTTTTTCCTTCGTATTTTGACCCACGAAAAAAGTTTTAAATAGTTTTTAAATTGCTTATTTAATCCGTTAAGTAGGTCATAAGAGTTTTTTTCGGCTTAAAATAAGCTTATCGAGCTTATTTTTGGCTTAACGGGCCTTATTGGGCCCGTTAAGGTCCGTTGAGCATTTTAATGATCCGTTATAGTTTTAATAGGTCCAAAAGTCGTTAATAAGCTCGTGTGGGTCGGTTAAGCTTAAAATAAGCTCGGGGAGCTTATTATGGCTTACTTCGAGCTTATTGGCCCTAGGGAGCCCAATAGCTGGCCGATTAACCTTTTAATGTTTCTAGGCTTTTACTAGATCATATTTAACTTGTATTAAGCCCAAATAAACTGTTTTTATTTCGGCTTATTCCGATTAAGCTAATAAGCATTCTATTGGGCCGGCTTGGGCCCGTTAAGGGTTTTAAAGTGTTTCGTTGGGTCCATTAGGGTCCGTTAAGCACATTAAGGTCCAACAAGCACTTAGGAGGTCGGCTTGCTTATTTAGCTTATTCGATAAGCTAATAAGCCTATCGTTGGGCCTATTGGGCTCGATAGTACCCGTAAGGGTTCTAAGTGGTTCGGGTCTTAATTCTCTTGGGTCAATAAAACGTCTTTCCTAGGATTTTAGGAGACTTAGGGTTGGTTTTAAAGCTTCCCTAATAGCTGTGGGAGCTTATTCGTGGTCGTTGGGCTTGTTTTGGGCCTCGTCGGTGGGCTGTTAGGTTTTACAAGTCCATTAGTGGCCCAGATGGTTTATTAGTGTAACACATGGGTCTCGTTAAATCGTCTAGCACTAAAACAATGCGTCTAGCATTTCCTAATCGCGACCCATAACATGCAAACGTTCGTTAAGGTCGAATGTGTGTTCCCACACCCCCACGTCATGTTCACAACAATAGTTTACGTATAATACTTACGTACGTTCACGTAGAAGGGTTCATGTTCATGTCAATGTTCAAGTTGTCTTGTACCCTTCCACAACGGAAACAAAAGACCCAAGAGCGGACCTTGTGCCTAACAAGCTAGATTGGTGCTAAGCTTAGCTTCGTGCACTAACCATGTTTTAGATCACGTACCGACCACACGGAACCTTGTTCATTAATTTAGGTGCTTGAACCATGCATGGACCAACCCATGCACGTTCATGCACGTGTACACGTTACAAATGAGTAGTGTCACGAATTATTTAATCTTGGCTAAGCATTTAACGAAAAATAACGAGGCTTAGACAAATACTTACAAGAGTCCTAAGTTTTCCTTGGTTGTGGCTTGCGGTGTGGTGTGACGCGTATACACCCAAACGTGTTTAACCCTCAAGCTTCAAAGCTTGTAAACCCAACTCCTTAGCTTGTGCTTCTCTCTTAGGTCCTTATACTCGATCTTAGAGACTTCCTGGGGCTCTTAGGGCAAAGTTTTGTCGTGTAGGGTTCGGTTAAAGGGTATACCGATTGTAATAGGAGATACGTGTGTATGTGTTTATTGTTTGAGTGAGCGAGTTTAAGAGTGGATCAAGTGTAAGTTGTGAAGTTATTTATAGGTGATAAGCTTAGTTACATCTTTTAGTCCTAAACCAAGCCAAACCGTGCCCTAGGAAGTGGTTTTGTGAAGTTTTAGTTAACTACACATTGTTTTGGCTAAACCACTCAAGTACCTTGCCTTAATTACACCATATATGTACAAGATTTTACTTAGATATTGAATCTTATGGTTTTTTGGTGCATCTCCTTGCTAGTCGCGGCAACAAAGGGTCCAAGGAGACATGGTTATTATCCCCATGTGCAAAAGAACATAGGAGACTCATTAGTACACATATATTATTTAGGATTGTACAGAACATTAAGGATCCTTAGTTTGATTTTGTTAGCTAGAAAATCCACATGGGAAACGATATTTGCTATGGTTTACTTGTCAAATTTCGGAAACCAAGTGATATTAACACAAGACATTAGTTAATTTTTGTGTCTAGGCGTTTAATACGGGTATTGGTTTGAGTCTAGGTAAGTCTAGGTATTTCCAGGGTGCGTCCAAATGTATTTTTATCGCGAAACGTAACCCTTTTACGTGACCAATAAAAATGAAATACACAAAGTACATAATTATCTTCTTAATAATTATTCCTTACTTGGTTGGTGTAAACTTTAATTTATTTGATGGCCGTTTACATTCATTGATTATTTTTAGTCTATGCGATTTAGCTTAAAAGTAAATATTAACAGCGAACGCGTATCGGACGAAAACAAATAGTGATCATTGATAGAGTCGTACAATGACACGAAAATGAGAAATGTTACACTATTGGTGTAAATTCAGGTTCTTGCTCCTCCTGATCATGAAAGAAAATTCCTTTTGCCTTTGGTCTTGTGTTGGCAACAGCAGTAGTAACTGTTGTGGCATTAGTTGTAACAACCTTTGGTTTAGCTGCTTTGATCTCTATCAAGGTCTGAGCCAGAGTCAACTCATCAACAATTGTTGTAGCACTGGCAGTAGTAACTACTTCACCAGCAGTAGTAACTGGATCAACAGCACTAACTAGAATTAAGCTTGTAGTCTTAGCAACATTAACTATAGGCTCTTCAAACACCTCATCACCATTAAGAACATCAATATAAAACATCAAGTCTTCATCATTTCTTTCTTGAGTCTCATCAATCAAGGTCACCTTTGCATCAACATCAAGATCAGCTATTTTTCTCCCCTGTTTGGATGCATCCCTCCAGATGCACCCAAATGACATCATTAGAGATTCTTTCTACCTATACTTAGATAACCAACCTTCCTAACCTCTTGAGCCCCTAAAGTTCTTGAATTCTTTTCCTCTTTTCCAACTGCTTGACTCACTCGTTAAACTGAGCAATCTCCTTTTGCTTAAGCAGTTTTTGTTTGCTTTCCTCTCAAATCAAGAACCTTCTCTGTGTGAGACTGGTACATAAAACTCATCAATCAGTCATTGCAGTCTATCCCTCAGCCACTTTGAGGAATAATAGAGGAAGGGAAGGATAGATTATTATGTTCCTTATTAGTATCCTCATCAGGGATAGGCTCTGTAGGACCATTGTCTTTCCTCTGTTTCCTTCTAAACTTTTTCTTTTGAGGCTTAGATGATGAAGTTGAGAAATAATGGTGTGGAATAGGAATCAAGTAGAGCACAGCTGATCTCACCCATGTCTTTAGATCGAATGACTTCAATTAGTTTGAAATAAGGGGTGAATTCTCCCAAGAGAAACCCCCTTTTTCCTCCTCTTCATATTGGCAAAAATCTTCTTTGTATGGGAAGGTGTAACATAAATCTCTTTATGTTTAGACATTCCTTCAACTTGTTTGTCTAGGAACACTTGTACAAACCTTAGATACATAAGAAATTTAACCCTACCCTCCAAGTTCTTCATCATAATTATTAAAAATGAACTGAAAAGTTAAATTTTTCTGGTTTTGTAGCAAGACAGATGATAGCAGTGCCCATAAGTGCTACTAAATTCATTCCAAGCTGTAGTCTTAGCACTAAGGCATTACAGAATTGTATGGATAAGAAATTTCCATTGAGATGAAAAATAAGCTTTATAGAATGTAGGCTTTTGTGTAAGATTTTCATACCCCATGAGTGTCAGCTGTTCAAAAATTACATCATTTGGCAGACATTCAGTCCCTTCAGCATCTTCTAACATAAGATCACTTCTTACACTCTTCTCAGTGATGATCACCTTCTTCTTATCTACTAGGGCTTGTATCTTCTGACGGGCCCATGAACTTGTCTTCAGGGGGGGGGGGGTTGTGGGGGGGGTGGGGGGGTGGGTGGGGGGGGGGTGAGGGGGGGGGGGGTGGGGGGTGGGTGGTGGGTGTGGTGTGGGTGGGTGTGGGGGGAGTTGGGGGGGGGGGGTGGGTGGGGGAGTGGGGGGGTGGGGTATTGTATTGGGAGGTGGTGGTGGATGGTGGTGGTTGAGTGTGCGTTGGGGGGGGGGGGGGAGGGTTCCCATTAACTGTTTAAAATGCTGATTCAGAATGTAGGATTAACTGTATTGCATATTTTGAATAAACTTTGCATTTAAATAAAAAATCAATAATGCCTTCAAACCCATTACTTTCTTTGGGTTTCTCCAAAAATGAAACCAAATTATGAGTTTTAGCAAACTTTGGGGTCGACATTGTGATAGGTTTTGATGATTAAAGATGAAATTAAGTTAGGGTTTATGATTAGAGAGTATAGCAAAGTGTAAAATCGATTGAATGAGTGATTGAAACCCTTAATCAATCCGAAGATTGTATGAAATCACCCCTCAACAGCATAACGTAAACATGGCAAATTAAGTTACAGCCTAATAGTATTATACTAACCCACAGTAGGAAGTTAATAAACTAGCAGCATTAACTTATGCCTAATATCCATAATGAGATGCCTAACAGCATAAACTAGTACTAGCAGCAGTAAGTTTAAGCTTAGCAGTATTAACTTTGATATACCATATTTAACTCCAATTTTATTCCAAAAAGCATTTCCATCATGAATTTTGACTCTCACAAGATCTCTTTCTGTTTTTGATCTCATAATATATCTTATTTCTTTTTCTCACCAATTTACTTTATCTGTTTTTATATCACACAACTCTCTTTCTATTTTTCAGCTTACTATATCTCTCATTTCTTTTTCTAACCAATTCACTCTATTTGTTTTTATATCACAAATCAAGAGCCCTAACAGACACTTTGGTACAAAATTCCATCAATTCCTTTAGTTTCATGTTGTCCTCCCCACTTCCATGTGTGTTAACTCTTGAGAGAGGTGGATCATTATGGACTGTTTATAATGCAGCCTCAAACCATTTTAAGCTTCTTCTTGCAAACCCCCCAATATGGTATCTTGGCACTTGGGACCACTACCTGAGCCAGTTCCCTGAGAAAGAGACTCATTAAGTGTTGCCATGGATTAGGTCCTATTTATGTTACCACTGTCTTGTTATGCTTCTAAGCTAGAAGCAATAGTGGCAGCCCTTTCCATTCTGTCTTCCCACTCCTTAATGATAGTCTCATCTAATACAAAGGGAATAGTCCACTTAGACTAAGATATCTTAGTGTCCCTTTTGACTTTCCTAGGTTTTTGAGTCTTTTTGGGTTAAGATAATGATAGAACAGTGATTGGTTCAAGATTAGATAGTGAAGCAGTTGTGGATGTGTGTTGGGGTTTAGTAGGATTTCCTGACCCTTCACCCACTTCTGCTTGATTGGTTCAACATTTTTAATTTTGACAACAGTATTAAATGCAACTAGCAGCATTAAGTATACTTACCAGTAGTAAGTCACTCTAACAGTACTAACTTGAATTTCATCCTTAGCTGTTGTTCCATTTCATTCCAAACATCCTTAAGACTTCATAATTAACCTCCCTTCAATCAATACTTCAGAGGTTAAGCATTCCTATACTTGCAATCAGATATTGAAATACGCCAACATCAAATGCTTTTATGAGCAAATCTGTAACATTCTAATATGTGTGAATCTTTATCATCTGAATAAGCTTCTTCTCATTGTAATCTCGGATAAAGGGATGCCTAATCTCAATGTGCTTAGTTTTTGAGTGAAACACTGGATTCTCAACTATGCAGATTATGCTTTCATTATCAATGAAAATCTTGGTATTTATGAAATTGTATCCATAATCTAGCATTTGATTTTGAATCCAGAGTACTTGTCCACAGCAACTAGCAGCAGCCACATATTCTACTTCAGTAGTAGAGTTGGCAACTATAGTTTGCTTCTTGCATTGCCATGAAATCAATCTGCTTCCAAGAAATTGACAACATCCTGTCGTAGATTTGTTGTCTAAACTTGCACCAGCATAGTCACTGTCAGTATAAGCTTCCAAATCAAATGGTGAGTCCTTAGGATACCAAAGGCCCAATTTAGGTTGACCTTTCAAGTATGTAAAGATTCTTTTCACAGCATAAAGATGTGAAACTTTAGGTGTGACTTGGAATCTTGCACAAGTACATACATCAAATTTTATATTAGGCCTTGAAGATGTTAAATACATCAAAGAGCCAATCATTGATCTATATAAGTGAACACCAACATCTTCAGCATTTTCATCCTTCAATAAAGGCTTTAAAGTCTCCATAGGTGTACTTGCTGTCTTCATAGTTGAAAAACCAAACTTCTTCAAAATTTCATCCACATACTTGTCTTTACTGATGAAAATCCCATCATCTTTCTGTGTCACTTGTAGTCCTAAGAAGAAAGTAAGCTCACCCATAGAACTTATCTGGAACTTCTTGTGTATCAATTTCTCAAACTTAGTGCATAACTCCTTTTTAGTAGATCCAAAAATGATATCATCAACATATACTTGAACTAGTAGAATATCACTTTTGACTCTTTTAATGAACAAAGTCTTATCTATCTGACCTCTCT
>BQNB010030687.1:0-15816 GCA_026074375.1 Tanacetum coccineum | reverse complement strand
AAAATCTTAAACCACTATGGATGAAACAAACTCCCTTCCACCTCGACGCTCGCCTCAACTACGTCTATCAAAATCACCTTATTGAAGTATCAACTCTATTCTGATCTCTCATCTACCACAATATCTACACATTCCCGTTTCAAAACATATCAATTAATTTTTTCGCTCGAAGAAATTAATTCATCATGTTCGCAAGAAGTCTATTCACCTAATCATCTTGTGTATTGACATCTTGATTATCTCGTCCGAAATAGTCAAAGAAACTTTTTAATTAAACAATGAGTTAATTAAAAAAATTATCAATATTCTTTCTCACAAAAACTGGCCAAAAAAATTTATTTGAAAGAAATTTTTTTTTCAGATGGCGGCCCCCTTAAAATTAAGGGGACCGGCCATGTAAAAGGGGAGGCCCTCTTAATTAATTAAGGGGGCCGACTACCTAGAAAAACAAACACCCCCTTTCAGACGAATTTTTATACCAAACACTTTTTTTTCTTCTTCCCTCTTTCTCTCACCTGCTGCAAACGAAAACCCATCACCAAAACCTTCAAAATCAAACCTCAAATCATCAAATCAACTAAAATTCGCAAGGGGCAATCACTAACAAGTCTATCAACAACATCCATTGTAAGTTTTTCAACCATTTTTTGTTCGATTTCATCCAATTTTGTTCTTAATCAAAATTGAGTGTTTTTAATTATTTTCATAATTCTTAGTTTGGTTTAGGAATTCCATAACTACAATGATACCCGTAGTCATAAGAACACTACAACCTTGATATGGTTGAATCAAAACACTTATTGAGTCAAAAAATTTAAGAACATGAACACATAGCCGAATTTTTGCATATATGCATTCTTAAACTTACACATTGTTGATTAATGCCTAAACATGATAAAAATAATCAAGTATTGATTATCCAAACATACATATATATATTTTTCAAATCAATGAGTAAAATTCTATAAAAATAAAGGAGTGTTTGGTTCGTTTCTTAGGAACAATTTTTAGAGTCGAAATGACCATCACTATAGCTTTGTCACGTGTATAAATACTTAACAAACTTGTATAAGTCATCAAGATATATAATTCATATATATATTGATACATTTTATGAATGGCATAAAATAAAGGGGCGTTTGGTATAATGCTTTAAAACACGGTTTTTAGTCAAAACAAACACTATTTAACTCTTATCAAGTCAAGAATAATAAACTTATACTTGTCAAACAAAATATACACTTAATACATAATTTTTGACAAGCTTAGACAAATTTTGTATTAATAAGGGAGTGTTTGGGTTATTGTCTTGATGTTGAAATATTAACTAATATATATTCTTCGACATCCTAGATTAAGTCAAAAATAAATTAAGGAACATATGGATCACTTCTTAGGTTTTGTTTTTAGAGTCGAAGTAATCCTTGTCCCACATTCGTCATTTTTCAAAACCTCATTTTATTTTCTTTATTTTGTTTCCTCTTTTATAACATTTTATGTTGTTGATAACTTGTTTAGGTGACAAAAATGCTAAAAGCTACTACGATCGATATATCTCTCACAAAATCTTACATCCCAAAAGTATCCAAAATTCCTGGTATATCCCCTACCATTGCCCAATTCTACAAACCTATTGAGAATAGCAACATTTACGAAGGTCGTGTTGTTGATCAAGCCTACTACAAATCCAACAACATTAAGCGTCTCTTTACGAACATTCGCTTCAATTGTCTCTTTCAAATCAACGAACCGATTGTTCCAATATTTATTCCAGACTTCTATAGTCAAGTCACGGTACAAATCAATGAATATGGCTATCTTGTCATCTCTTTTATGATTCAACACGAATTCATAACTCTCACTCTCGCTCAATTCGGTCAAATCCTTAAATTTCCATACAATGGTCAAGCCGTTTTTACAAACGAATGGGACCTTGCATCTCTTGAGTATTCTCAAGAAACCGAGGGACCATATTGCACCGATCTTCCTACTCCCAACGACATTCGTCGACTTCTTGAATTGGAACATGTCATGGTAGACCGTACCATTAAAAGTCAAATGGTCTCTCTCAATCCAAATCAAATTCTCACCAAAGAATTAAGCCCCGACATGAAGCAATGGGAAGAACTCATTCGAGAGAATGTGTTTGGACTAGGAGGACATCGGGACCGTCTCCCCGCTTGTGTTGCTCACATGTTGTATTGTGTTGTTGCCGAAGAACAATACAATCTTGCTTATTTCTTCGTCAAAAGAATCGAATGTGCTAGAGCCACTCCAACCGCAAATCTTCCGTATGGCATGTTTCTAACTCGTCTTTATCGACACATCATGCAAAATTTACCCTTATCTTGACAATGGCATTTACGATGTCGTTGAGCGAGTCATGCGTCCTCTTGCCTTAAAACAAACCCGTCGACCTCGAAGTGATCGTGGCAAAGCCCGTCACTTCGTCTCTTCCACCTCCGCCCATCATAACCTAGGATCATCATCTCACCAAAGAGATGATGATGAGGATGATGGTACATCTCGTGCAAGTACTCCATCTCCTACCACCTATCTTAACTCTCTTCATTTACTCAATTATCGAAACTACCATATGCCTTCCTCTTCCGAGCAAACCGATGAAACTCTCTTTGAACGACAAACCACCTTGCTCAACCAAACGTAACAAATGCATGAGGAGATGCGCGAAGGGTTCAAATCATTTGGAAAGGCACTAAAAGGAATGTTTAGCAAGAAGAAGAAGTGAAGACATAGGAGTGAAGTGAGCTAGATATATAAATGTAGTTTAAGACAATTTTTAACTTGAATTATGTGTATGTTCTTAACAACTTGTGTGGTGATTATTCAATGTATTCGGAAAGACTTATGTGTTGGTTATCTTTAGGTACTTGTTTGCTATGATGATTTAAACCTTTAGATGTTCTATTTAATCAACTACTTATGCTACTTTGCACTAAGAACTACTCACTAAATCATAACAAATAAACTAGCAACAATCATAAGATCAATCATAAACATTTTAAACTAGACTAATAATTTAAACAACTAGTAATAAAAAGGGAAAAAAGGTAACCTAATGAAGAACCGCAATGATATAAAAACCACATGATCATACAAACTAATAAACATAATAAGCATAACAATTTAAAGCATTTTACATTACTATTAACGAATAAAGGTGTCCACTGTTATCTACTAATTACTTTCATAAAAACCATAAAGATCAAAACTTTATCTATTTATCAACCTTATAAGACCCTTAAGCTCCGGCCTTAGATGTAGAATGATGGAATAAGAAATAAGACATGAAAAGTTAGAACAAAATAAGCTAATAAAAAGATGAAAACTTTAGATCTAAATCCACCCGAAACTAAGGTGTTCAATCAAGTGAACTCGGATCGGGTATATTTAAGGATTTAGATCTAAGAAAAATAAGCTAGAATTAAAAAACTAAATTTGTAAAAACAAAACTAGATTTAATCTAATAAGCTACTTTTAAAACTATTTAATAAACTAGATCTAAAAGTAAATAAGCCATTGAAAACTTTAACTACTAAAAAGCTTTTAGATCTACTAAACTAAATAATAAGCTCTCGAAAATAAGGGAGCTCAAACTTAAAGAATAAGCCGAGTAGAAGACTCATGACACCCTTTTTAGCATTCGAATCGAGCATAAGCAAGAAATAAGCTAAATAAGAAAAGAAAATGAAATAAGCAAAAGCTTATTTGGATAATATGAGCTTAGATCTAAATCAAATAAGCCAAAGGAAGGCTTATTTGAAGTAAGAAATAAGCTAGGAGAAAACTAGAAGCAACAATAAGCCAAAATAAGCTTAAAAAAGAAAAGAAAAGTAAATAGAGGATTAGAAAAAGAATAAGCCATAAGTCAATAAGCACTTTAATCTTCAAATCATCTTCATTAATAAGCTAAAAAAAAGTGGATTACAATAAGCTAAATACTATACTATACTACTCCTAAAACTAACCTATACTACTAATTTTTAATAAACTAAATCTAACATAACTAAATTCTCCCTCTACAACAGCTGATGCGTGCTCTTTATATAGCCCCAAGTAGGTGGGGGTATATTCGTCACTTCAGGTCTTCATCCAATGATATTGCTGGATCCGAGAGGTATATAAGTCATTTTGACCCCACCAACCTCCACAATTATGCCAATGATGGCACCCACCCTACCTAGGACTGACTCTACAGTACCGTGATCTGGACAGACCACACGCCCATTGCCACGTGTCATGCTCATGCTAGGTCCAGCCGCCAACCTGAACATACCTCCGTACTGACTTTCCCCTGCCAACATCGGACTGCTACAGTACATCGTACCTGCACATCTAACACCAATCATTAGAAGCGCCACGTGTCACCACCTGAGTGGTGCCACGTGGCATTTTTACTGTTCACACCGTCGCCGGTCAACCTCCGGTCAACCGCCGCCGGACCACCGGTCAACGGTAGTCAACTGCCAAGTCAACGGTGGTCAACGACGGTCAACGTCGCCGGACCCACCCGGTCCCAACGGCAACGGTCCAACGACGGTCAACCGGTGCGGAACCACCGGTCAACCACCGATCAACTGTGGTTGACCGCCAGTCATGCGGGTCAACAGTTGGGTCGGGTCAGTATTATTGGGGCAGGATCAGGCCCAAGTATTTTTGGGCCGGTCCACAGTTCGAGTTGGTCCGGGTCGTGGGTCGGGTCAGGTCGTGAGGGGGATAAACCCCTCCGCAGAATTGAACTCGGGACCTTTCTTTCAAGAGCCTAATGCTTTAACCGGTAGGCTAGAGCATAGTTCTAATTATAATGTGCAAAAATTAATATAAGACCGTTAAATATTCTTGGACCGATTGTGGGAAGGTTATAAAGATAAAAAGGTTCAAACAGGGACAAAAAAAGTTCAAATACAAAAGGTTCACATATGAAAGGCCGGTACCGTTGGACTCGTAATTTCGTGCTCTTTCCAATGGTGTGATCGAGGAATATTCACGACTTCGTTTGGACCTCGATAAATGTGAAAACGTCGTCGAAAGTCACCCGAAAATTACCGTTTTTGCTTCGTTTTCAATCCTTTTTACCTGTAAGACATAAAAACACAATACAAACATATTTGCAACATAATTACTATATATTTAGTGTTTATTTATCTTTTATATGGTTTTAACACGGGTATAAAAAAAAAATGTATATTTTAGCCAATATCAAATCCCCGCACACTAAACCATTGCTGGTCCCACACGCAATGTAAATAAAACAATACCCGAAAAATAAATAATTTTATCCGATTTTAAACTTATACCCCCTCACAATCAATCAAGAACAAAAAGGTCCATTAAAAAGGTCAAAAAGCATCTAATTCCGCAAGCACCCCGCCCCGTTTTAAAACCACTCATAATAATAACTAAGATAATATTTTATAAAACATTTATTTTAAAAGGCTTAAAATATGGATTCTTTTTCATCACTTGACTTTTCACAATCGCCCAAACTAAGAGCTTAAAACGAAAATCACTGGCTAAGTACAAAGTATAGATGCTAACACTACTCATATTTTGAGCACTTGTGAACTTTTCACTCCCGACAATTATTAATTATTAGGTGAATGTGCTAATTCAAATTTTCAAACCATGGATCAACGTTGAAATGCCAAAAACATGTTTCATTCACGCTCCCCCCCATCCCACCCGAGAAGAATGATTTTTTTTTAGGCAGATATCATCCCCATGTAGCATTTTACGTCTCGCAGCATCCCCACCTCACGGCTTAATGACCGGCTTTTGACACCTCACGGAGGACTAGTATCGGGACTATATCATGACCTTTTCGGTTTCAAAATCTCTAAGGTTTTCCGTTTACTCACAATCATTATTTTAAAAAATCACAATCATAAACGAATTAGTCTCTTCCAAAAGCATATTTAAATTTATAAAAATAATTTTTCACTTACTAAGCAACATAAACATAAACCTCGGTCCCTTTAAAGGCTACAACATCGTCACTAGGCCTCCGACACGATGTAGCAAACAGAAATTTTCGACCTTGGATAATTGATCATTATTATATTTTTTTTCATACAATTTTTTTTTGCTACAATCCATAATATACACCACCGGTGGCCTTTTATCTCGATGCCACATCGATAGCGCGTTCGACCAGAGGTTATTCTACATATATGACACCCCCCGGCCTCCACCTTATATGAAAGACTTCAACAACGGGACCCACGCCTCCAACAAGATAAGTAATCTGGCTAAAGAAATTTATTCTACATAATTAATTATTAATATATTTATTTGCAACATTAATCGAAGAAAATTACATTTTTAGAAAAGGGGTTTAAATATAAATTTGGTACTATAAGACTAAATTTATTGATCTCGACTACATTGTTTATATTCCAAAATAGGGTTGATTTAATCTTAATTTACAAGATAGCCACATATCTAGTCAAATTAGATGCTTAACGGGAGGGACAAAACGGACAAATTACATACATGAGCGTTTAAGATTTCCTAAATAATCCCTTGTTCAGCATCCAAACTTCTACTTAACACTATCATTTTTCATTCTTTGAAAAATTTTAAAGTTAAGCAAACGCTAAGTCTAAAAAGCTAAGGGGAAAGCTAGAGTTTTAAACTCGGTCAAATCAAAAGCTACCTAATTATACGGGCCTACTTATTACTATATATTTATATTTTAATCAATTTTTTTTTGCTAAAACGGGGTTGCACGAGACACAGCAAGGCACATGTATGATCACATTTCGATAGATATCCCCCCACACTTAGAATGGAACATTGGCCTCAATGTTTAAAAATATCGGGTTTTACCCCCATACTTAGGAACGAAAAAGACAAATGCAAAAAATTCCCAAGTTGAAAAGTGAACACAATAATATTCATGATCAGATTAAGGAATACAAAATAAGCAAACAATTCTAGCGCGAATACCCGGACGATTTGAAGATTGAAAAGAGCATTGGTCTTCATGATCTTAAGAATCCTGCAAAAAACGATAACCACAAACATAGAAAGAAGCACCGCCCCCCACACTTAGGCTATAAAATCACACGCTTATTTATTAAGAAAAGAAAATAAAAAGAAGAAAAGACACGGGTTGCCTCCCGAGAAGCGCTTATTTTTGTTAACCGAGTCTTGAGCCTGACTCGATCCCCCACACTTGAGCTTGGTCAAGGAGGATAGAAATGGAGATACGGGACATCCAAGTGAGGAATGTCCCTTTCAGAAATCATCATCGGGTTTTCCCAGAATACATCAAAAAGTGATTTTTTGGGCCCGATGAGATCAGAATGGAGAAGAGAAAATACCAGTTTGAACCAGTTTTGTCCTTTGTTTTCGGATGAAAACGGGAGCAAAAGGTCAAACACTGGACAAAGGGTGGGTTGGGTGGGTAAAAGATTAGGCATAAGAACATCATGTTCAGAAATGTCACCCACCACTTTGTTTATGAAATCACCCGCATCGGGCTCAAAATTAAAGCAAATCTCAACATCCGGTGGTTCTGGAGGAGGACGGGGAAGAGATGGATCATCAAAATGATCAAGAGAAAATGACTCATTTTCGGGAAGGGGAGGGGAGTCACTGCTAAGCAATTCTTTAAGAAAACGAATACCCCCTTCTGAGTCATAGTCGTCATCCTCAATGCCTGGTGGCATCAAGTCATCGGAAGCAATAAATAAATCGATCTCCTCCATATGAGAGTCACTATCCTCAACGAGGATAGGAGATGGAGTGAGAGACTCAAAAAATCCGTTAATCACAATTCCAAATTAAGTTCTTTTCGCGGTCGGGAATGAATTATCATACAACAAATTCTCAAACAAGACGGATTTCTTCCTCTAGATCAAAGTCGGCTTTCTCAATTCCCGGTGGAATTGGATCGATATGAGCGAGTTCACCGGAGAACTCCTCGAGAAGATAATCAAACTTAGGAGACAGATCAATTAAAGTATCACGGTTAAGCAAAGATTCGATAAGATAAGACTCGGCATTGAAACAATGTGGATCTATCTTAGTAGAAATGATTTCTTCATCAAAAAGAGGGTTCGAATAAATTTTGAAATTTTCTTTCGGAACGTCCTCATCAGAAAGTGACTCGTCATCACTAGAGGTGAAATCGTCGTTTGAATCAAAGAGAGGATTCGAGAAAGTCGTAAAATCATCACAAACTGGCATATCACACTCACTTTCATTGTCGGAAAAATCCGCGGACTCACTTGGGGTAGGGACAAGGTCATCAACACTAGACTTGATTGTGTTAGCTGATTCCGTTACCGGAATAGTGTCGAGATGCTCGTCCTCCATTATGAGAGAGTCCGTAATGAGTAAGTCGGGTGTGATTGCGGAAGGCGAAAGCTTATAACAATCCCTTATTTTGTTATTTTCATCATAAATGGAAAGCATAGAATTTTGTTGTGCAAGATTACACCAATCATTAAGAGCTTTTTGAAATTTATCATCATTAAGAAGCGAATTCCATGCACCGTTGGAAGTATCGTTAGACTCACTTGGGATTGGAATAGGATCTTTAACACTAGATTCAAGTGAATCTTTTGAGGTGTCAAGATGCTTATCCCCCATACTTAGAGAGTTAACGGTTTTCACATTTGGAGTGACGGGTGAAACTTCAAAATCTGATAAAAGAATACGTTTAGTAGAAATTGTGAAATTACTTAAAGTCGGATCAATTCGAAATTTCCTTGAACGAGTAGAAGCTTGAGGAATAGATTTTTCTTCGATATTTAAGCACTCTTGAATTTTACATTTAGCTTCTAACTCCGCGGCCTCCTTTTCTTTGGAGATTCGTTTCTCTTCTTCTTGCCTCGCGGCTTCCTCAAAAATTCGTTTCTCTTCTTCTCTTCGTTGGATGTTCATTCTTTCCAAAAATTCTTTAAACGTATCCGTAAATTCTTGCATTGATTTTTCTCGCTCAATCTCTAATCTCTCATATTCCCGTTGTCGTTCTATCTCTTCGGCTTGAGTACATTGATAATCCATATGATATCCCCCGCAATTTTCGCAAATCGGCTCACCATGATCGCACCATAATTGTGTACATTGCGAATCGTCATGTAAATCACCACAAATGGTAACAAAACACATATATTGACATTCAGTGTTCAAATCATATGATTTTCATAATTATACTTAAAGTATTGATTGCTACACGGGTTCCTGTTCAAAGTATAAACGGGACTCGTGATGGACAATCGAAACCGTCGTAATGATTGTTACCACAATTATTACAAAAATATGTCGAATATTGTTGATGTGGGTCGGAAAAATATTAAGAATTATCGAAAGAATTCGGATTACATCGTGGACAAAATGAACCGACAAATGGCTCTCCACACTCGTAGCAAGGTTGATAAAATGACATGTCGAAGAATTAAACAATTTAGAGGATAAGAAGAAAGAATTAAACGGATTTGAAGTTTACGGAGATTAATATTTGGGGTTTTATTTTAAGAATTTTTAAAATTTTTTTTTAGTACGTAAAAAAAACGAGATAAGACACATAAACCTATAATCAACAATCTTCCAATCAAGGTACTCTTTAAAAGAATTACCTTTTAAAGGTGAGCCGTTACGTCACAAGTGACACACAATGCAAGTTTTAAATCGTTGATAATTTTCGAGTTGGGAACTTATCAAGTTCACCGGAACTTATTTATGATAATACCTCAATTGAAGGTATTATTTGTTGGTGTTCTTTTACCAACTTTGTTTATTTTTATATATATATTTTTTTAAGGATAATTTTTTATTTTATTTTTATTTTTTTATTTTTTATTTTGATTTAATAATAATAATAAGAAAAAAAAATATTTTTGGTATTTTTTTTAATTTTTTTTTAAATTTTTATATAAAAGAAAATAAAATGGAAATAAAAATATTTTTGGATTTTAATATTTTTATAAGAACGAAAATAAACTTCCCGAAGAAAGGATCTTCAAGGCTCGAACACGAACAATCCCGTAAAAATCGTTACACCTCTCCCCGGCAACGGCGCCAAAAATTGATACACCCAAATACGTATATATATAATATATAGTATAATAGGATATAATCAATAATAGTATAGTAAGTATTTTCCGTCGGGTTCTAGAAAATCGCTTTTAACCAAAGCAATTATCAAAAACCTCCCGGGTCGTTTCCTCGGGAAAGTGAATGGAAATCTACTTTTCAAGTGTAAATAAGCTTGATTACAATTTAAGGAAGTTTTTTTTTTTTTGGGGTTAGGTTTTTAAATAACTACTAAAATGGACGCATATAAAAGGGAAACTTAAACTTATATGGATTTAAAACTATTTTTAAACAATATTTAATTTTATATTAAAAACTACAAGATTATAACAAAAATGATCTAAAAGATATAAATGATGAAAAGTGCTTTTGCTAAGTGACGTGAACTGTTTCATTAAGGTGGGTTAAGGTTTTAACGAATTAACATCCTTCGAAAACAAATTCAAGAAATTAATAACAATAAAGTAAAGTCTTTTTAAAATACATGATAATATTTAAATTGCTTAAAAGTAATGACGGTATGTTCAATTGAAAAAAATTCTAATGACTATTAATTTTTAAACCTTTTAAAACCACACTTAATTTCCAATTCACAAATCACTTAGCAAGCACTAATAAACTACTCACTAATCATTATATTATCAAACATAAACATTTTAAGCTAATAATTCTAAACTACTAGTATTAAAAAAGGAAAGAGGAAATAACCGAATGAAGAACCAAAATGATATAAAACCACCCGATCTTACAAACTTAATAAACAAATACGTATATCACTTTAAAGCTTTTACCTTTACAAATTAGCAAATAAAGGGGTCAACACTTTATCTACTAATTACTTCATAAAAACTATAAAGAACAAAAAACTATTATCTATATATCAACCTTATAAGACCCTTAAGCTCGCCTTAAGATGTATAATTGAGGAAATAAGAAATAAAGACATGAAAAGTTAGAAACAAAATAAGCTAAGAAAAAGGTAAAAACTTTGATTAAATCCACCCGAAACTAAGGTTTTCAATCAAGTGAACTCGGATCGGGGTATATTTAAAGAAATTAGATCTAAGGAAAATAAGCAGAATTAAAAAACTAAATTTTAAAAACAAAAACTAGATTTAATCATAAGCAACTTTTAAAACTATTTAATAAACTAGATCTAAAAGTAAATAAGCCATTGAAAACTTTAACTTACTAAAAATGCTATTAATCTACTCAACTAAATAATAATGCTACTCGAAAATAAGGGAGCCAAGACTTAAGAATAAGCGAGTAGAAGACTCATGATACCCGTTTTTATGCATTCGAATCGACATAAGGCGAAGACATAAGCTAAATAAGAAAAGAAAATGAAATAAGCAAAAGCTTATTTGGATAATATGAGCTTAGATCTAAATCAAATAAGCCAAAGGAAGGCTTATTTGAAGTAAGAAATAAGCTAGGAGAAAACTAGAAGCAACAATAAGCCAAAATAAGCTAAAAAAGAAAAGAAAAGTAAATAGAGGATTAGAAAAAGAATAAGCCATAAGTCAATAACAACTTAATACTTCAAATCATCTTCATAATAATCTAAAAAAAATGGATTACAAAAGCTAAATAAGCGATGAAAAAGCTTTTTACAATAAGCTAAATACGTAAACTATACACTCCTAAACTACCTATTCTACTACAATTTTATAAACTAAATCTAACACTAAATTCTCCCTCTACAACAGCTGATGCGTGCTCTTTATATAGCCCCAAGTAGGTGGGGGTATATTCGTCATTTCAGGTCTTCATCCAATGATATTGCTGGATCTAGGGGTATATTAGTCATTTTGACGCCCACCAACCTCCACATTATTGCCAATGGGATTGCACAATCAAAGACAACGCACATACGCCTACCTAGGACTACTGCTACAGTACCCTCAAAAGACTTACACATTTAAACGCTAGTGCCAACGAGTCCAATGCTCTGATTGGTCCAGGCTGCCCACCTGGAACAGTACCTCGGAACTGACGATCGCCACGACGATCGAACTGCTACAGTACATCGTACCTACACATCTAACACCAATCATTAGAAGCGCCACGTGTCACCACCTGAGTGGTGCCACGTGGCATTTTTACTGTTCACACCGTCGCCGGTCAACCTCTGGTCAACCGCCGCCGGACCACCGGTCAACGGTAGTCAACGGTGGTCAACGACGGTCAACGCCGCCAGACCACCGGTCAACGGCAATGGTCAACGACGGTCATCGATGGCGGACCACCGGTCAACCACCGTTGGACCACCGCCGGACTACCGGTCAACCACCGGTCAACGGTGGTTGACTGCCAGTCAAGGCGGGTCCAGAAAGTTTGGGGTGCCTGTCGTCCGTATTGGGCCTGGGATCGGGCCAAGTATTGGGCCGGGTCAAGTTTGGGTTGGGTCCGGGTCGTAGGTCGGGTCGGGTCGTGTGGGGGATAAACCCCTCCGCAGAATCAAACTCGGGACCTTTCTTTCAAGAGCCTAATGCTTTAACCGGTAAGCTAGAGCATAGTTCTAATTATAATGTGCACAAATTAATATAAGACCCTTAAATTTCTTGGACCAGGTTTATTAAAGATAAAAGGTTCAAACAGGGACAAAAAAGGTTCAAATACAAAAGGTTCACATATGAAAGGCCGGTACCGCTGGACTTGTAATTTCGTGCTCTTTCCAATGGTGTGATCGAGGAATATTCACGACTTCGTTTGGACCTCGATAAATGTGAAAACGTCGTCGAAAGTCACCCAAAAATTACCGTTTTTGCTTCGTTTTCTATCCTTTTTACCTGTAAGACATAAAAACACAATACAAACATATTTGCAACATAATTATCTATATTTTAGTGTTTTTAGTCCTTTTATAGTGTTTTACAGGGTACAAAATATATATATTTTAGCCAATATCAACACGTCATGGAAATGTATCCTCATCTTGACAATGGCATTTATGACATTGTTGATCGAGTCATGCGTCCTCTTGCCCTAAAACAAACTCGATGACCTCGAAGTGATCGTGGCAAGGCACGTCATTTCGTATCTTCTTCTCTTCACCATCATCAAGGCACGTCATCCTCATCAACACGATGATGATGAAATGATGAATATGTCGAAACCTTCTCGAGCCAGGTACATACTCCCACTCCTACCACCTAACCTTAACTCTTCTTGGTCTCTCTCAACTATCAAAACTATGAAATGCCTTCCCCTTCCTGAACAAACCGATGCTGAAACTTCTCTTTGAACGTCAAACCACCTTGCTCAACCAAATGCAACCAAATGCAATAAGAGATGGCCCGGAAGGGTTCAAGTCATTTGGAAAGGCACTAAAGGATGTTTAACAAGAAGAGAAGTGAAGACATAATGTGAAGTGAGCTAGATGTACTAAATAGTATTTTAAGACAACTTTTAACTTGATTATGTGATGTTCTTAACAACTTGTGTTTGTGAATTATCCGATGTAAAGGACTTATGTGATGTTTTAACTTTAGTACTTGTTTGGCTATGAGTGGTTTTAAACCTTTAGTTGCTTTATTTAATCAACTACTATTATGCTACTCTTGTTTTCCAACTTGATATGTTTTAATACATGCCATATGATTAATGTGCTCAGACACTCAATGATTAAATGTGCTCATACAACTCAATAAGGCTTGCTGCAAATAAACCACCAAAACAGAAATACTCTCACAAAAATTCTGAGAAAAATCATTTTTCTATGAAAAATGGAAGCCAACAAAGGGCGGCCCCCTTATCTTTAAGGGGACCGCCTCCTAATTAAGGGGACCGCCCTAGTAAATCACGGGTAAAACAATATTTTTTCTGCTTTTTGACCCTCTTTTACCTAGTCTTAGCTATCTTTGCCCAGAATGCTCGAACACAATTTGGAATAACCTAAACTAGTTCAAATTCATTCCTTTTTCAATCCATTTTCTTTTCATAAATCCCTTCCAAATGATCATCACCACCACATCATCTTCCTTATCATACACTAACCATTATCAACATCCATGGCATCTACTAGAGCTTCCATTTCCAAAGTCTCCAAGAGACCAAAAATCAACATCATTCTACCAAAATAATTGTTTGTGGATTTAACCCATGATGAAACAAAAACTCCATCACCTATACTTCAACTCTCATCACCTAGTGCTCCTAATTCATCCTCCAAAACACCATCAACCAAAGATACTTCTTCATCCTCAATTGACTATATACCCAAATCACCAACCTCATCAACATCACTTTCACCCAATGGTTACTTGAACCCACCAACATCTCCTCCTCCAAGAGTTTCTCCACCACCTCCAACTCAAGAAAATGCAACAATGGACATCACTCTCACCCTTTTACCAATTACCTCACTAGATGTCTAATTTGATACTCCATCACCTTCACCACCTATCTTTGGTCATCCCATTCCTTGGAACCTTCTTGAGGCACATGGAGATTCATGTTTGTGTTGCATTCACAATCGTTAACTCATATTTGGGTTGAGAGATGAACTCCAATATATGCTTTCATATATTGAACATATGCTCTCACAACCACCAACAACCATCATCCCACCCATCCAACACCCCCAACATCTCCCCAAACTAAAACATACTCTAATCTTTAGTTTATCAAATAATTGTCCATCCACCATTTTGCCAAGCAAGTCTCTGAGCTTTACAAGTTATATGGAGTCCTATAGAGCTTTACTAATTATAGGACTTTTTGTAGTTTAAAAATTTCATGTATGTTAGCATTTTCCTTATGTATGTATGAGTGTGGTTCACACACTATTTTACTTTTAATGGATGATTATTGTTAGTTGCATTATTCTTATGCCACATTTCTCCTTCTTGTTACATGTTAGAAATATTTGTATTGTTCTAACTCGTTTTTGTAGCCAAGAAACCATAGCTCGATTCCTTGCTGCCCTCGAACGAGGGGGAGCACACATCAAGGGGGAGCATTTATTCTGTCGATTTTACTAGCAATTCTAGACGATGCCTTTTTGATTCTACAAAAAGGGGGAGAAATGACATAAAACTCACCAAATACTTGTTTAAAAATAGATTTACATTTAATGAGTTTAAATTTTGTAATCATCAAAAAGGGGAAGATTGTTGATAGAAATAATGCCTAAAAACATTATTAATATTTTTCACATCTTTACGTTTTGATAATCACAAAATATAAAAACGTTCAATGTAAAATTAAACGTAGACAAGTAATTATTAGTAAATTCTCATTTTGAAAATTATATCACTTCAAGGTATGAATAAATAAATGCTTAATGCATTTTATGATCAAATGAAATGTTTATTCAACCTCACACTCTTATAAAATGTTGTAAACATTTTTATAAACATTACAAAACATTTTCTAAAATTAAAAGAAATGTTTTATTTAAAATAAATATTTTAAAATTCAAATTTTCGGACCTAAAATGGCTAGAAAGTTCCAGAAAATTCTTCATACACAAAAGGACAAAATGGGGACCGCCCACCTATTTAAGGGGACCGCCTATAGACTGACGCTCCTCCAGTTTGTCCTATAAATACTGGACTTTTCCCCACTATTTTCTCACCTTTTGCACTCATTCTTTATGATCTAAAACAGCCTACATATCTCATTAAAATTCTTTGATCATCTAATCATAAAGATTTGTTTCCAATTGATCCAAGCTCAATTCCTCAAGTGCAAGAGAAGAATACTTCCATCATCAAGTGAAGAAGTATTACACCTCAAGTGTGT
>BQNB010030686.1:0-54651 GCA_026074375.1 Tanacetum coccineum | reverse complement strand
ATATATATATATATATATATATATATATATATATATATATATATATATATATATATATATATATATTATATGTGTGTGTGTGTGTGTGTGTGTGTGTGTGTTAGATTTTTAAATCTTAGGGTTTTATTGTTATTTTGTTAATGTAATAAAAGTGTCACAAGTCTAGTAAAGTTGTACTACTTCTAGAAAAGCAAGTATAAAGACATAAGCCATGATGTAAGCCATTATTAAAAAAAGGCAGCATTATCAAAAGAAGACAACTGAAGACAGCTCACACTCTATTATTGAAGACAGCTCATCCACTATAATTGAAGACAATAATTGAAGACATAACCGACAGTTGCCAGTTACAAAGAAAGGATTACCGAAGATTTTCATTATAAAAGGAAGAAGACACCCTGCATCAAGCAGGCTTCAATTTATGAAAAAAAACCTCAATTATATTATCAACCTCCAAATGTTCCAAATGTTTAGAATTCCAAATTTGTATCTCTCAAACTCCTATAAACCAGTCAAACCCCTGTATATCTGATCATCCTTGTATAAGTTCGAACTTTATAAATCAAGGTATATTATTTTGATTTCTCTTTCTTATGATGAATTATTTATTTGAATTAATGCTTATATTTAATTTTATTTCATATATCTTTGAATTAATCTTAACTCTTATAAAAATGATTCTATATGTTAAAACAATGTTATTATTAGAAAGGTCCTGTTACGAATTGGTATCAGAGCCATTCTGTCAAGAAAGTAATAGGATATAAATCTTCGATTAATGAATTGTGTATGCTTATATTATGTTAAACAAAAAAGATTAAGTTGTATATTAAATGATTATATGGCTACGTTGGTAAGCCCTGTCGATCAGTCGGTTGGATTTAGCTGCAATATTAAGAGTAAGATGGTCGTACCACGACGATATAGGGGTGTTCTCGTAGATACGTATATTCAGTTAATATAAAGATTAGTCTTTTGAAGGTTAACAAAGTAAAAGTATCATGAATTCATTATGAATAAGATTTCAAGACTATTATTGAATCGAAAAAATGGTTCCTCTTCTGATATTAAAGATGAACAAGATCATTCTAATTCAATTAAAGTTACAATTATTTTAGAAAGTAGATTGCAAAATTGGAATATACCTAAGCAAGATGTTTAAACTATTTATAAGATTGGATCTTTTGATTGGTTTCAAAATTATTTCATCAAAACTACTAAAAAGACTTTACCTTTATTACAAGATCATCAAAGTATAAAACTATTTTCAGAAAATGCTATTAGAGAATATAGAAAACTTTATAAATTTTTGCAAATTGGTTTAGTACAGGTAGCTATAAAGCCTTTAACTAGAATAGGAATTGATGCTCCCATATGTATTATGTTAAGAGATGCTAGATTATTTAAATTTAAACAGTCTTTATTAGCTTTAGCATAATCTAATATATGTAATGGTCCGATATTTTAATTGTTATCCAAATTTTACTATATCTTTATTTGATAAAAATATATTAGATGTACTAACTTTAAATATTAAAAATAAAAATATAGAAATAAAAGAGGGATCTGAACCATTAGTAGTAATATATAGAGTATAATATAAAACTATAACTACAATCATAGAACCTCATGCTAGAATAAAATAACATAAAATTAAAACTATAATTTTTGAAGCTAACCTTGAAAATTCTAAGGTATATGTACCTAAGAGATTAAAATAGGATGAAATAACTAGAAACCAGACTTGGAAATTAGAAGAATTAGCTCAACCAAAACCTTTAAAATTAAATAATCAACCAACTAATATTTTAGAATATACTGATGGTAATATAGAAATAACTTTTAGAAATAATAAAAGCGAATCATGTAGACACTCAACATATATACCTGAATCTTCAAATACTATGTCAGATGATAATATATATTTCAGAAGAACTCAATCTATGAAATTTAAAGGTGTAGATTTTAACCAATCTATACCCAAACCTTTATATGAAGATGATAATAAAAGTGATGATTTTAGTGATAATTATAAACCAACTCGTTCAAAAATTGATCATTACGAATAATTAAATTAAAATGTGTTCATACTCACAGAAACTCAAAAAAGAAATAAGACACTATCAAGAATTTATTTCAAGAAATAACGAAAGCATAAAAAAATTAAAATAAAATTATTTATAAGAGATAATGTCTATAGTTATCAAGCTCATAAAAGTAGATTAATAAATTTAGTCTTTAATAATATTCTTTTAAAAGAAAAACTTGAAAAAGCTATAAGACTAGTTCATTAAAATCCCTAGTTGTGAAGCTATAAGACTAGTTCATTATATATGGCTATGGAAATTTCTAATTGTGAATTCAAAATGGAAATTGAATATTTAGAAGATGAAATGTTTAATCATTATAATAATGAAAAACTGGTCTGGTATTATTCAACATTTAACAAAAATGAAAGATTATTACATAAAGTTGAATGGCAAATTTATATAATAGATAATGAAGAAAATATTTAATTTTTCTCATGGTTACATTTATATTGTATAGAAAAGAAAATACATTTTCCTTTTATAGAAAGAGTAGAAGTAACCACAAATATAAATAAAACTTATATAGACATAAAAACGAAAGAATTTATAACAATTATTCATCCACCGTGCAATGATATAATGATTAATAAAGAATTTATAGGAACGCCTTTATCCAAACATAATGAAGACGATAAAAAAATCTCTATCTACTATAATCAATCAAACTAACTATACGAATGAAACGTTAAATAATATAGGTCAACAATTAAATAAAATAGAAAATAAAAATAACACAGAGGCAAGTACATCACAGACTAAACAGATTAATATAGAAGAAGATCCTATATTTGTATCATACAGTATTGACACACCTATTAATATAGGAAAACAAGATAATATACTAAAAGAAATTGAAAACAAATTATCTAAATTACAAATATCAAACATTGACGTTATAAATAAAGAAGATATTTCAGAAAGAACTAGGAAAAGGTTTTAGGACCCAGAAATAAATAGGTATTAGTGGATGCGTTAAGTGGAAATGTCGCCAAAACCCAGCTTCCCTCGCCCCATCTAAATTTCGGATCAAACCAAACCCACACCCCTTTTTATATATTTCCTTCTTTTTTCTCACACTCTCTCTCTCTCAACTCCTTAGATAAATACCTACATTTTTTTTTCCCTGTATAACACACATCACAGTCTTCAGATAGACAAAGAGTATAACAAAAATCATAGAAAAAAAAAATAACAAAACATAAAGAATAAAAAATGTGTAACCCCTCCCTCTCTCCACCCCTTTTGTCGACTACAAACCAACTCCAAAACCACCATCATCATCACCAAGAACTCAATAAAATCCCTTCCTTATGACACATAATCATCTCTAAAAATTAACCTTAATCTATCCCCATAACAAAAGTCACCATGCAATTGATTTAGAAAAAAAATCCTAATTTGAAGAACTTGAAGATTATTAGGGTTTTGTTTAAATTGAAGGTATTTGAGCATTAAGGGTTGAATAATTACTGATTACAAGCAAGATTGGACCCAAGAAAAGTCAGGGTTCATCCTTTTGGGGGTTTTGTGTCGCGGCCTAACACACAAACAAACATAGGGTTTGTGTTGTTGATGATCATCTAGTGAAAACCCCGTTGTAAGTATCTTTTATTACTTGTTATTTTGATTAGTTAAGGTTTTATTGAACATGCATTGTGGTTGATTGAACTTTAGGGACATGCATGACCATGGAATAGTTAGACATTGATTGAATCATGATTTTGAGGGGATATTATGATAATGGATTGGTTGTGGTTATTGTTTGAGTTTGTGGATGGGGAAATTGAGGTTTGGAAGTGGCTAAATTAGGCGTAAAACTAGGAATTGGGGGACTGTTTGACAACAGCAGGTTGTCGTGGCTTATTCTCCAAGTTTTTGGCTTAGGGTCTGTAAACAAAAGACATAGGGGGATAGATATAGGTCTTAGGTATATGTGATAGTTGGATGCTCAATCCAACCTCCCTCCGGAAAAGAGTTATGGTCAATTTATGATCATAAGTCAAATCTGGACCTTTGAATATAAAACGTGTTAATCTCTAAAATTTTGAACTAAAGGTTTGGTTTTTAAGGCATGGCTCAGTACTAGACACATAAGAAAGACTCCATCCCTTGGCCTCATGTCCATAGCTATTTTAGATTAAGAATTATGCACTTTTCCGTAAGGGATAGAAGTTCAGCCAACTTTCTGGTTTGACCTTCGGTTAATAAAAATCCAATTCCCGTGGATTGGTGAATGGTATAATTGATTGGCCAAATGTTTTGAAAACTAGATTCATGTAGTTTTCCAGGGGTGAAAACCTCACCTTTATATCTTTTATAGAATGAGAGATATGGTATTGTGATCTTGGCTAAATTCTGCGAATGGCAGTTTTCTGTTTTGAGTTAGCGATAGTAAATTGTCCTTTTCTAAAAATTGGTAAACAATTGGAATATGAGGCTTGATGTTCTGGAAAGTAGACTTCAAGGCCTTTCCAGGGGTGCAATCCTCATGTCTATATCTTTTATGGTTTAGGATTTATGTTCTCTTGAAAATGACTAAAATCAGAAAATTAACTTTTACGTCTAGGATTGGAAAAATGAAAAGTGTGACCACATCCAATTGAGATAGAATTAGGACGAGACTTAGTAGATGTTTATTTTAGTTTGACCCCAGGTTAAGTACCATCTTTATACTTTATAAAAAAACACTTTGGTTTAGTCTTGGTGCAATATTGTTTATGTTTCGAATTCTTTAACTAGTATTGTATAACTATTCTATTATAATGATATCATATATCATTCTAAGTCGCGACTTGCTCTATAGGTCTCGACTAATATTTGGAGTCATCTTCTCATTGTTGGTTTCTCTTCGATCATCCACTTAAGGTGAGTTCATAGCCCCACTTTTGCTCTTTTAATGGTTTTCGTAACTATTTTCGGGGTGAGAATACATGCTTGCTTTACTAAGTAAAATGTTTCTTTTTACTACTTAAGCGTTACATGAATTGTTTTCACTAAAGCTTTGGCTTGCTTTATTACATATTTTGATATATGTTTGAAAATGGTGTTACCATAGGAATTGTTGAAGTTTGAATTTCTTACTAAATGTTTGAGAACATTGATTATCTATTTTTACAAAACCTTTAGATTTGAAACCATACACTTAATTTTAAATCGACAAAAGTGCTGTGAAGGTATGCTTGTCCCAGTATGAGATTAAATCGCAAGAGTAGATATTGCCAAAAGTCCCCCAAATTTGAACCGTTAATTTGCCCTATAGTGGGGGAAGCGCTAATACATTAAATAGATCTATTGGGTTGACAACCCTGTCTGAGGGTATGGATCAGTTGAAGTAACATGAACACCCTGTTTTAGATACGTTTTTGTAATTGAGAGGTAGGTATTGGCAATTGGTACCTTGTATGGGTAAATTTATGAGCATATGAAAAAGATATATGCCGAGTCAAGGCGTCGTGTCATGGCTCATGGCGAAATGTGGAAATATGTATTTGGCAATTGCACTCGAATCTTGTGTATGATGTTTTGAACTAAAATCTTGTGGTCCATTACTAATTATTACTTGAGTTATTAAATCACTATTTAGTGATTTTTGGAAATAATGCTTGAAAGGTTGTAAACGCTACTTTTCCTTAAGAAAATATCATGTTGAATTAATTCAATGCAGTTTTTGCTAAAACCTTATGAATTCACCAACATTATTGTTGACGTTTTTTGCATGTATTTTCTCAGGTTATTATCTTGCTAGCTGGCATTGGGAGCATGCGAAGACGCCGTGGATACAAAACTAAAAGGACTTGGTTTTTCTTCACATTCGATAATTGTTTTCTTTAATTATACAAATGAGTTCACGTTGAAACCTCTGTAATCTTGTTAAATTATAAATCATTGGGACCTGAGTTTACTCTGATATTTATTTAAATCGAATGTGACATTTTATTAGACGTCTCTTTTGAGGTCGTTTTCTGTAACTTGTGTGTATGAACTATGAAGTAGCACCCCCAAGTGGTATTCCGCTGCGTTGTTGTGATTTTGGACTTGGTGTTACACATAATGAAGACGATAAAAAAAATCTTTATCTATTATAATCAATCAAACTAACTATACGAATGAAATGTTAAATACTAATAGGTCAACAATTAAATAGAGAGAAAATAAAAATAACACATAGGCAATACATCACAGACTAAACAGATGAATATAGAAGAATACCTATATTTGGTATCATCAGTATTGACACACCAATGTAATATAGGAAAACAATATAAAAGATACTAAAAGAAATGAAAACAACCAAATATCTAAATTACAAATAACAAACATTGATGGTATTAGCATACACAAAAAAGATATTCCACAAAGAAAATATATCAGAATTAGAGAATCAATTTGATAATAGGATGAATATATATAAAATAAAATATAATCCTAATAGATCAAATAATAACAAATACTCAAGAGCAAAAACAAGAAATTTATTTATATAAACCTTACCATCAGATTTTACAATATGAAGAACGTCATTACATTAGTACAAGCTAAATATGATGGTACTTCAATATATTAATTGAATATAGATGGACAAACATAATTTCAAATATTAAATATATTACAAGAAATGACTATGGCCTCGAATGCTTATAAATCCTACAACAATGATGAATTACAAGTAGCAAAGTTTATAATCTCCGGATTTACTGAAAGTCTAAAAGGTTGGTGGGGTAGTTATGTAACACAAGAAGTAAAAACTGCTATATTAAACAGAAAGAAAAATATAATTAAAATAGAAAATAATCAACAAGTTCCAACTCAAATTGATGATATAGTTAATACTTTATTATATGCAATACTAAAGAATTTTGTTAGAAACCGAACTGTATATCAAGAAAGAAACTCATCTATATTATTAAATTTAACCTGTAGAAAATTACAAGATTTTAGATGGTATAAAGATGTATTTTTAGCAAAAGTTATGACGAGACCAGACTATAAAGAAGCATATTGGAAAGAAAGGTTTATAATAGGATTGCCTAAATTATTTGTTGAACGAATAAGAAATAAATTAAGTAATGAATATAATAATATGATTCCTTATAAGAATTAACTTATGGAGAAATTATAAACCATGTTAATCAAGAAGGATTAGCTATATGTTTTGATTTAAAACTTAAAGCCAAAATAAAGAAAGAAGGCATAAATAATAAAAAAGAATTAGGAAATGTCTATGAGCAATACGGTTATGAACCATTGAAACTACCTCCAATTAATTCTAAAAGAATTAAAAGAGAAAAAAAAATATTGAAAATCAAATAAAAAATATAAGACATATGAGAAAAGAGAAAATAAAAACAAGAAAAATAAAAAATTCTCATTTAATGAAAATAAAAACAAAAATTATAAAGACACAATAATATGCTATAAATTTGGATAAACATCAAGAAATTGTTATATTAAAAAGAAAATAAATGAATTAAATATATCTAATGAACTACAAGATCAAATTGTTAAAATAATGATAAATAAAGAATCAAGTGATTCTGATATATCAGACTATAAAGAAAATGATTTAAAAATTATAGATGATGACTCAAGTAGTAGTAGTAATGAATCTGAAGCATGTGAATGTATAGAAAATTGCACATGTGATTATAAAGAAATAAGTGCTATAAGTGATGATAGCGATGATGTAAAAATATTAACAGAATTAATGAATAAAATTGAAGATAAAGATATAAAAAAGACATATTTAGACAAATTGAAAGAAAAATTAGGCAAAAACAAGTTACAATGAAACTATAGAAAGTGTACAAATATATGATTTTGATGAAATATGTAAAAGATTTAATAAATATACAAAACCTATAACTATTCCAGAACTACAAAAAAAATTGAATAATGTAAAATTAGAAATAACAGTATTAAAAAAACAAAGAATAAAAGTCTTAGAAAGCAAGAAGGAAAAAGAAAAATCAAATAAAGAAACTACAAGTACATCTTTAATAAACAATATACAAGAAATAAGCTCTCAAAGATGGTATACAAAATTAAATATAACAATCAATGGAGAATTTAAAGTATCATTAGTAGCATTAATAGAATTTGGAGCTGATTTAAATTGTATACAAGAAGGATTAATACCAACAAAGTATTATGAAAAATCATCACAAAGATTATCTGGAGCTAATGGATCTAGATTAAATATAAATTACAAATTATGTAATGTACATATATGTAAAGACAATTATTGTTTCAAAACTCATCTTATTTTAGTAAAAAATTTAAGTTCCCAAGTTATATTAGGACAACTCTTTATAACTCAATTATATCCTCTTTATGTAAGCATAAAGCGTCTTACTACAAAAGTATTAAATAAAGAAATAATTTTTAAATTCGTAACTCTAATTATAACTAAAGAAATAAATATATTACACAATAAAAAGAAACATATACAATATTTAGTAAATGAGATAAATGAGAAAAGAATATCAAATCAATTAGAAGAAAATATTATACAAGATCATTTAAACAACTAGAAGAAAAATTCAAGAATAATGTATGTGCAACCACACCAAACTCATTTTGGAAAAGAAAACAACATATAGTTGAATTACCCTATATTAAAGGATTCAATGAAAAAGATATTCCTACAAAGTCAAAATCTATACATATGTCTCAAGAATTAGAAACTCATTGTAAAAAAGTGATACAAGAATTATTAGATAAGAAACTAATAAGACCTTCAAAGTCTTCATGGTCATGCTCAGCATTCTATGTTATGAATCAAGCTGAAATAGAAAGAGGAGCACCTAGATTAGTTATAAATTATAAACCTTTAAATAAAGTATTAGAATGGATAAGATATCCTATACCAAATAAAAGAGATATACTAAAGAAATTATATGACTCAAAAATATTTTCAAAATTCGATATGAAGTCGGGATTTTGGCAAATCCAAATAGAAGAAAATGATAAATATAAAACAAGATTTAATGTACCATTTGGTCATTATGAATGGAACATTATGCCCTTTGGATTAAAAAATGCTCCATCAGAATTTCAAAACATTATGAATGATATTATAATCCCAATAAGTAATTTTGCTATAGTCTATATAGATGATGTATTAATATTTTCAAAAAATATAGATCAACAGTTTAAACCCTTAAACATATTTTATGATACTATATATATAAAAATGGTTTAGTAGTCTCACCTACTAAAATAAGTCTATTTAAAACAGAAATAAGATTTTTAGGACACAATATAATTCAAGGAACTATGGAACCTATAGAAAGAAGTTTAGAGTTCACAAATAAATTCCCAGATGAAATCAAAGATAAAAAGTAATTACAAAGATTTTTAGGATGCCCTAATTATATGCATGATTTCTTTAAAGATTTAGAAAGAATATGTCAACCATTATATGACAGACTTAAAAAGAATCCTAAACCTTGAACTGAAGAACATACCAAAATTGTTTGGCATATAAAAAACAAATAAAAGAATTAACTTGTTTAAATATACCACATCCAAATGCTTATCTTATAGTAGAAACAGATGCTAGTAATTTAGGATATGGAGGAATATTAAAGCAGAGATTAAAAGATAGCAAAACAGAAACATCAGTTAGGTATTATTCAGGATCTTGGAATAATACTCAAAATAATTATTCTACTATTAAAAAAGAAATTTTAAGTATTGTTTTAAACATTAAAAAGTTTGAAGATGATTTATATATGAAGCCATTTTTATTAAGAATTGACTTTTTATCTGCAAAATCTATTATAGAAAAGGATATTAAAATATTGATTTCAAAATAGATTTTTTCCAGATGGCAAGATATATTAAGCAATTTTGATTTTACAATTAAACATATAAAAGGAGAAAATAATTCTCTCCTAGATTTCTTATCAAGAGAATTTTTATCGGGATGACTAGTACAGACAAGAAAAACCCAAACTTCCATCTCCATCATCTCCTTTACCACTTATATTATAGAATAAATTCATACCACTCTCACCATATTCATCACCTTATAGCCCAAGACCAAGACCAACTTACTCAGCTATAGCCAATTTACAAAGTATGCCACAAAATACAAGACCCTATATAAGATCACCATCCACAACATCATCCTCATCCAATATATCCATATCTCTATCTAATAAACCAGAATTTCAAGCAAACCCAAACAAACAAATTATAAAAATCCTAAAACCCCTAGAAGAAAAGAAGCTAAACCAAGGATTTCTATCTTTGATAGAGTACCTATACCCCAAAACGCTCACTTTTATAATAACGATTGGCAAACCAGAGAATATTATGAAGCAATATTGCTTGAGAGCCAGTCTATTATAATATATCATACCTTTCACACCCCGTAAATTTCAGGAAATTATTTTAAACTTTTCCGATCATTATTTTGACTTTTATACGTTACGTTTGAATTTGGCAATTTTCCGGGAAGTTGTCCCGCGTAAAACTAAAAATCGTCATCGGATGCGTTCCAGATTCAGACTTGGATTAGTCTACGTGTTATATGCATTATTTTATCATTTTAAAGTGTTACGTAGGCCACATTCACTTTTGTTTGCGATTTATACATTTTCTGCGTACGTCGTACGATTTTAGCATTTTTGGTCAAACGGAGACCCAGAAACCCGTAATCTTTTCGTGTAAACTCTAGTTATCATATATCTCGGGTTTAGAAGTCAAAAATTTTATGGTCACCCCTCCCCCTACCCAAATCCCACGCATACATACATACATACATATTTAATTAAAGATCATGGAATCTTTCCACTTTAATTTGAATTTTGGCTTCTCATGCAAGGTGGTGACATTTTGGAAGTATGCTCCCACGCATGGTACATGGAGCTTGTCTTCTAGTTAACCTTGGACCACTTCTCTACTAACTCAAAATATGGAATCTTGATTTAATATTGAAACTAGTGATCAAGCTTGAACCCACCCTCCCCCCCCCCCCCCCCCCCCCCCTCACCCCCCCCACCTCCCCCCTCCAACCCCCCCACCCCCCCCCCCCCCCCCCCATCCCCACCCGCCCCCCCCCCACCCCACCCCCCCCCCTACCCCCCCCCCCCCCCCCCCCCTCTCCCCCCCCCAACCCCCCTTCGGGTCTTGTGCATTATGAACACACACACCACACCAACTTTTTGGTGTGTGGTGGTCACTAGACACTTGTGGATCCAATCCGAAAACCTTACTCTTTGGTCTATAAATACCCTGTTTCTCACACTTGGGTTTCACTTTGCCTCTTTTTCATCAAAATTTCCTATTTCTTTCTCACCTTCTCTTTCCTTTTGCCACAAACAACAAACAACAACAATAAGGGTTTTCATATCTTTGATTTCTAGCAAGATTTATAATATTTCAAAGATCATTTTCTTTAATTATATCTAAGGTGTTTCCAAGAAGGGTTTCTATGCATTTTCAGGGTTCATTCATAGATTTCATAAGTTAGGGTTCTTGGTTTATCAAGTGGAGGGTTTTTGCAAGATTTGTTGTTTGGGTTTAGATCTTAAGGTTACCTAATCTAGTTTATTGTGTTACTTTCTTGATTCTTCACCACCTTGTAAGTGTAGTTCTTTAATCTTTTCTTTTTTTCTTTCTTTTCTTATATGGATTTTGATCATGTTTTTTAAATATTATGTCCATGTGTTTGTGAAAACTTTTTATAATAGGAAATGATGATATAGTTTGTGATTCTTTTATTAAATGGAAGTATCTTTGATTATAAGTTTTGTGTTATGTTGGTAAGAGTGAGCTGAGCTTTGTGTGGTTCTGCAACAACAAAGATGATGATGGGACTAGAATAGATTTAAGAGTGATTTTTGTTGATTGGTTTAGTAGTGAACGGGATTAAGTTAGTATAGGCACTATTGTGAAGTTTGGATGGATTTTTGGAAGCGTTTGCGAAAAATATGGTTGCTGGTCTGATTTTGTTTTGAGGTTTTGGGGCGACTTAAAATTGTTTTCATTAGTCTAGAAAGTAGTTTTTGGAGAGCTTATTTTGAGTAGATAGATTTTCATATATCGAACACCAGAAACGGATTTAAAACGGCCAAGTTATGGCGAAATGAGTTTTTAAAACACTTTTCTGAAAAACAATTATTTATGTTGCTGATTGGAAATATAAAATGGGTTTTCGGACACTTTCGAGTTGATTTGAACTTTTAAAACATTAGAGAAACGTATATAGGCCCTAGTATATTAAGTGGAAACTTTAAAAACATCACAAATGTATTATCGGGATTTCTAAAACGGGAAAACTTCTAAAAATAGTAACTTTTAGTATTTATTAGCAAGATGGACTTGGAAGTTTGGCGTTTAGACTTAGGTAGTGCGTTTTAGGATAACGGACTTATCAAATATTAAGGGACGGTATTAACGTCTCGAAACTTAGAACATTCCTAAAATAGTAACTTTCCAAAAATAGAAACTTTTCATAAAACATGACATAACGTAACGATAAACCTTATACTTTCATAATGACACATTTTTACTATATAAACTAAAGCGCAAACACTTATGGATGTCTATTTCTCTTATAAGCATCTTATCTGACGTTTCGTATTTATTTCTCATTTTTGAAGCGCGCCTTTTAATCAGGTCGCGGTTAGAGTCGTTCAATTTCGTTATACTCTTTGTTGATCTACTTTCTCACCATTTGCTTAAGGTGAGTTCATAGCCTTACTTTTTTAACCGATTTTACTTACGTTTCATAACTTTGGGGTGAGAACATTGTTGCTTTCAAAACTGGACACAAGAACTTTACGTGAGATTTTCCCTGTTTACGTGTTGCCTAAGTTTTGCGTTTAGACCACTACTATTGCCTAAATTATCATGAACCGTTAATTTCTTTACCTACTAGCTGGTTAAGTAAGCGTAAGTGTTATAAATAGATCTATGGGGACTGATTATCCCCGTCTGGGTGAGTAGCGCTTACTAGTTGCAGAGTTGCTGAACTAACGGACGTATAACATGTCGGATTTCATTTAGGTGATCTTGGTCAGATACTTATAGGGCAAGCCTTTCATAGCATAACTAAATGCTCTATGCCAATTAAGCTTTGGTGTCATGAGCTTAGTGCAACGTAAATGCCTTTTTATGTGAAAGTGTATCTATTATAATTGTCACACGCGTTTAGGAAATCTTGGGGTCCACCTTATTACATTTAAACTAAACCTATGAATTCACCAACATTATGTTGACGTTTTAACAATGTTTTTAGGTGCTTAGCTTGGATGTCTTTGATTGCTATGTGGTGTCGACTTGCATTGGCCTGACTTTTCAAGAATTTATCAACTGATTAAACATCGTTGTCAATTTCCAAACTTATATCCACTTCCGCATATTATCTTTGAACTCATGTAAAACTTTAACAATTTTTTTTAAATGCAATGATGTTGGATTTCTGAAACGTACCCTTAGAGGTCGTTCTTTGTACTTTGTGTGATGTATATTATGATGTCACGCCCCTGGACACGTATTTCGTCCAGGCCTCGATTGCGGGTGTGATAGATTGGTATCCAGAGCCAATGTTATAGAGAACCAGGTAGATAAATTAGGTCTGGTCTATAACCAATATGTGATCCTTACGTGCTTTTACATGTGCCTTATACGTGCTTTTGCTACGGCGTATACATGAGTATCATTTTTCCTCGAGCCTACTATGATATGGGTTTACATCTTCCATGCATTTATCTTCCCTGCATATATGTTGCTTTGCGTTTATTTTTTCCCTTGAAGCTCTATTTTGCTATGAGCTTACGTTTATCTCACGCTTATTTTTTCTCCGCGTTTACATTTGCCTTACATATATTTCCTCATTTTTTTACATAGAAGTTGTCTATATAAAATACTAAACTTTCCCCAATACATTGTGAGTGACACAATGGTCTCGTCTATTTCTAAAACATCATGAGTAATACGATGGTCTTTAAAACTTTTCATGACTTTACAAAATACTGTTTTGCAAAACTCTAAAACTCGTTACAGTCTGTCGACCCCACTGATATTTTTACTATCCGATTTCGAAAACGAGTTCAGCACCCACCCCATACTGTTGAAACACCTACGTCATCTCGTTACGTCTTGGTTTTTCTTACTTCTCGTAACTTCTAGAAACATGCCGATTAATTCGCACACGACTTTAGCCCATCACCTCATAACATTCCATTTCTTTTTGAAAACACGACTTTTGAAATTTGACTCATTTTATTTTTGTTACTTCATTCAAGTTTAAAGAAAATACCAACAACAAGATAAATGACAAATGGTCGTGAGAGCTTACATTGCTAGATCAAATATCAAAAATGGATAGGTAGGAAAGTTACTTTTCTGCAACAAGTGTAAGTTGCACCACACTGGGCCATATACTGTGAAGCACAAAAACTACAAGAGAGTTGGCCATATGACTAGAGACTGTAAGACACCCGTTTTGATAACAACTTAAAGACCCCAGTGGTAAATTAGGAACCTGAGGTACCGACTATGAGTGTGGAAAGCAGAACATTACCAGAATGATTGTTTAAAGCTGAATTGTGTGAACCAAATTTGGAAAATAAAAGCTCGCGAGAACTCCAACGTCGTCAAGGATAATGTTGATACTTAAGGAGAGATCCCCCGCCTTTCATAGTGAGACCTAGGTCGAAGCCTTCTTGGACTATATCCCTTAAGACATTTACATTTTTATTTTTATTTTATTTTCAGAAATTTCATGGTATTATGTGGATGTTTTAATTTCCTATTGATGTATGCGTCATGACGATTTTGTCAGTTACACTTTAGTGATGTATTCATTTTATGTAAGCCACCCCTTAAATCGTTACCATCTTATAAAATCATTTTGCTGCTATCGTTTTATAAACAATTTCATTATAAACCACTCCACTATCATTTTATAAATTGTTTGCTATTATCCCATAAATAATTTTGTCATCATATGAACTATTTCGTGGTCTTTTATAAACTATTTCGTTGTCACTTTATAAACTATTTGGTTGTCAACTCGTAAACTATTTGTTACCATGATTATAAACCCTACTATCACATTGTCAACTGTCCCGTGATTGTCTCGTAAACTATTTCAATATCACCTCTTAATTTTTTTACGCAATCTTACAAAATAATCTTGTGTCGTTATATACATTATTTTGTATTCGTCTTTACTTACTGTCTTGCTACATTATAAACCATATTGTTTATACTATATAAATTTGTAAACATAACACTAGTTTGACGAAATGAGTATTCCATCGTTAGTCCTTAATTATACATAGCCTGATCACCTATGTATAATTCAAGAAGGACCATGCCATGTTGGGAGTAGTCACCTTAAAATTTTGTCAACTTATCTTTACCTTTCCATTCTATTTTCTTTTCTCTTCATTACAATTTCAATGGGATATTTTCATTCCCATATTCACGTTTTGCAAATATTTTGTGTGTGTATTCATGAGTTATGTTGGTCATGTGTATTCGTCTTCATAAGCGTCGTAACTAAGTAGATTTTCCTAATCCTAGCATATAGCGACATCACACCCTTAGACGAAAGACCGAATCACGCTCTCTATAGTCACGATAATTACAAATTGTAAGATTCTAGAACGTAATGAACTTATCCTTCTAATTGGATTTTAATCAAGAAAACTAGGAGTCTTCCTTTAATTGACTTATATTTTAGTCAGTTTGAATCATGAAGATTATGAGATACTCGTACCGACAAAACTTCTAATAGACCTGGAGTAAAAGCAAAGGACGCAATTATTACAAGTACATAGAACCTAGCTGATAGAAGCCTCACACCCGCTGAGTTTAGCCCTGTAAGTGGCATCATGCCATCTACCGTAGAAACTAAGCACTCTGTTAAGTTAGCCAATGAAAAGATCATAGGATTGGGTACTATTTGAGGTTGTACACTAAATTTTCTGAATCATCCATTCAATAAAGACCTAATGCCCGTAGAACTTGGTAGTTTTGACGTTATCATCTGTACGGATTGATTGACAAAGTACCACACCATAATCATTTGTAATAAAAAGATTCTTCGTATCCCCAATGGTAATGGAACCTTAACGACTCAAAGAAATAGAAGCGATAACAAACGTGTGCCTAGGTTAAGTAGCATATCGTACACCAAGACTCAAAAGTATGTCCAAAGTGGATGCCAATTTTTCTGGCACAAGTTACGAAAAAGGAAACTGAGGACAAGTCGAAGGAGAAGCGACTTGAGGACGTGCCGACTGTATAGGACTTTTTGGAAGTCTTTCTAGAAGACTTTCCTGGATTACCATCGACGTGACAAGTTGAATTCCAAATTGACTTAGTCCCTAGTGTTGTACATGTAGCACGAGCCCCGTATAGATTAGCACCATCGAAACTGCAAGAACTATCTACTCAACTGCAAGAACATTCTAACAAGGGATTTATAAGACCAAGTTCCTCACCATGGGGAGCTCTAGTCTTGCTTGTCAAAAAGAAAGATGGATCTTTTTAGATATGTATCGACTATCGTAAACTAAACAAACTTACTATGAAGAACCGATATCCACTTCCGATAATTGACGACTTGTTTGATCAGTTGCAAGGGTCAAGAGTTTACTCTAAGACCGACCTGAGATATGGTTATCACCAACTCAGAGTTTGGGAGGAAGACATTCCAAAGACGGCATTTAGGACACGCTACGGTCATTATGAGTTTCAAGTTATGCCATTTCGACTGACCAACGCACCGGCAGTATTCATGGATCTAATGAATCGGGTGTGCAAGCTATATCTAGATAAATTCGTGATAGTTTTCATCAATAACATTTTGATCTACTCCAAGAATAAGAAGGAGCATGAAGAACACCTTAAGTTAATTATGAGATTACTTAAGAAGGAAGAATTGTACGTCAAGTTTTCAAAGTGTGAATTTTGGCTTTTAAAGGTACAATTTATTGGTCACGTGATTGATTGTGAAGGCATTCACAAGGACCCAGCTAAGATTGAGTCAATCAAGGGTTGGGCATCGCCTAAGACTCCAACAGAGATTCATCAATGTCTAGGCCTTGCCGGTTATTACCAACGAATTATTGAAGGTTTCTCAAAGATTTCCAAGCTTATGATGAAGTTGACTCAAAAGAGCGTGAAGTTTGAATGGGGTGAAAAGGCAGAAGCTGCATTTCAACTGTTGAAGCAGAAATTATGTAGTGCTCCAATTTTTGCCTTACCTGAAGGTAGTGAGAACTTCGTGGTATATTGCGACACTTCGCACAAAGGGTTAGGTGCAGTTTTGATGCAAAGGTAAAAAGTCATAGCCTATGCGTCACATAACTCAAGATTCATGAGAAGAATTACACTACACATGACTTAGAACTAGGAGCTATAGTATTCGCTCTTAATATGTAGAGATACTATTTGTACGGCATGAAGTGCGTTGTGTTTACTGATCATAAGAGTTCGCAGCATATTCTTGATCAAAATGAGTTGAACATGAGACAACGTCGATGGTTGGAACTGTTGAGTGATTACGACTGTGAGATTCGTTATCATCTAGGGAAGGCGAACGTGGTGGCTGATGCGCTACGTCGCAAGGAAAGGATTAAACCATTACGAGTTTGAGCCTTGGTTATGACTATTGGTTTAGATCTTCCTAAGAGAATTTTGAATACTCAAGCTGAGGCAAGGAAAGAGGAGAATTACGTAACTGAAGATTTATGCTGTATGATTAAGAAGCTTGAACCCCGTGCTGACAGAATGTTGTGTTTGAAGAACAAGAGTTAGATACCCTATTTTGGTGACTTAAGAGCTTTGATTATGCATGAGTCGCATAAGTCAAAGTATTCGATCCATCCTGGATCGAACAAGATGTACCAAGATTTGAAGAAACTGTTTTGGTGGCTGATGACATCAAATAACCTTACATTTATACCATCATTTATCCTGAATAAATTATCCACTTTTATATAATTATTGCAAGAATCGTTACTTAATTGCTTAAAGTTGTAAATTGCAGTAATTACAGAGTGATTTGTGAAGACATGCTAAAAGGCGCACTTTTAGAGCTTAAACGATGATATTTGAAGATTGCTTATTTTTACTCAATATGTCGTATCTACAAAAGAAGATACTGCATATCAACACCTGGACTTCACAAGAAAACGCGCATTCTCACTTCCCAATACGGCGTATCCAAGTTCCTTCATATGCCGTATCCAGCTGGATAGACATTCAGAGATTTGGTGAATAAATATAATTTGGAAAAATATTTTTCATTGATTATAAACTTAGTGTGCACTCTAAGGAAAACACCCCTATATGCCGTATTGACTTTATTTAATATGGCGAATCCAGTCTTTTTCAGACACTATAAATAGAAGACTCAAGAACGAGTTTTCAGTGTGCAAAAATCATATTCTCTATACCATACACATAAAAGATGATTTTTAAAGAAAAGAAGAGCAGCCAAAGGTCAAGCATCGATCACGATTCCATAGAAGACGCTGTGTAATTTCTATACTCTTGTAATCATTTAATTTTTGGTATCGTTTGGTAAAACGTTTAGTTTACCTTAGTTATTTGATCACGCTTGTATAATTACAATGGTTGTGGGCTAATACCCTTGGGTATTAGCCATCTTAATGAAGATTTAATGTTTGGTTTGTTTTAAACTCGATTTCTTAATTCAACATTGAAAGTTTAATTATGTTTATCACATGATACATGTCTACGAGTTTGATAACTCCTTAATTATACATGTTTCGGTGGCGTTATTTATATATATTTGATCATTTCTCGTGAACTTTTGGTACTTAATCAAGTATATTTGCTATTATATTTTCTAGGTACGTGTCGTGGAAGAATACGGAAGATTACATGGGGAATCGAAGCTTAAATGAAGAAATAACTCAAGTTAATGATCTCCTGACACCTATTCACTGTTTTGTTATACCAAATACATAAAAATTAATTCATTTCCTACTCTTATACTACCTAGAACCAGATCCAAGTGTTTACCACTAGAAATAAGTCACTTAAACTCACTAGTATGCTTTCTTAACCCCACCAAGTACCTTACACATCCTATGTTTCCATAAATAGGCTTGTCAAATGTACCTTACCACCAATAAGGCGTCTCCCTCCTCCTAGGGAGGAGGAGAGCTCTTACATGTTGTACCATTAACCCCACTACTCAACTAAGGTTAGTTTAAGGTAGGTTAAACATTTACTCTTACTATAAAAGGCAAGTCCTAGATTCATAAGACACACATTTCATTTACTAGCAAATAACCAAGCAAAAATCTCTCCATTTCCATCCTACAAACCCACGACCAACTTTTATAAACTAGGGTTTCATATAACTTTTTATTCTACAAGGGTACAAGTGTTCAAGCATTGATATTAAGTATATCTAAGGTGTTTGGGTTTGATTTGGAAGCTTGGGTTGTGATTTAACAAGAAGGATACAAGAAAAGAAATTAGGGTTTTCTAGTTGGATAATTCGAATTAGGGTTTTGGTTATTGGGTTTGATCTTGTTCTACATTCATCATACACTCATCTAAGGTTTATCTAAGACCCTAATCTTGTCATTATGTTAATTTCATGTTTTATATAATTGTGTATAGTTAAATCATCACCTAGGTTTATTTTATGAAGTTATAAAATAAATACATGTACAAACATACACGAAATACATTTTATTTATGAATAAGATGATGTTTAAAATATGTTAATATGTTTAAAACAAGGATTTACAAGCCATGGATAAATTATATAATTGTCAAGTTATGATTATTTATTTATTTATAAAGTTTAGATAAGTAAATAAATATGTTGGATAATTTTCTTGGACAATATGGACTTATTATGATGGACACAATGTAGAAGACCTAATTTATACACAATGGATGTAATTTATAAATTAGTGGACTTGTGGTAACTTTATTAAGTTTAAAAGTGTATAAAACAAGTTAATTAAACATTTAAATGTTACTGTTCATTCGAACCCAATAAAATCCATTTTTATATTTTATAAAAATAGTACATCTCATAACGATCATAAACATATAAGAAACTTGAAAATCCGATAAATAACAAAGGAGTTATGATTTTTACGAAATAATGTGTATAAAAGTGTTTTTATAAAAACTATATAAATTCAAACTTGAACAAAATGTTTTGTATTTTTCCTTAAAAGTACATATTTTTGTGATTTCAAAAATATAAGAAACTTGGAAAACCAATAGATAATGATCTAGTTATGGATTTTTACTGTTTTTAAGTTAATTAAATAGGTAAAAGTAACTTTATTAAAGTAGTTTTATAAAAACTTTAAGATTTCGAATCTGAGATAAATGTAAGATTATTTTTCAGATAAATTACAACTAATGAGGATTTCAAAACTATAAGGTACATTAAAAACGGATTTAAAATGAAGGAGATAACGCGTAATTTACGAGAATACTAATAAAAAGTAAATTTATAAAAGTAATTTTATAAAAATTTGCTACTGTTCATAATAGTGGGCTATTGAGAAATATTTTTCTTGGATATAGTTTTTAATTACGAAGACGTGGACATAAGAATCACTAAAAACCGAATTAAAACGAATGGGATACAATTAAAATACGATTTTAATAATTAAAGTTATAAAAAGTATTTTTATAAACTTTCAATTACTGTTACTGTTCATAACATACCTAACCATATAATAAATTTAATTTTTTATTAGACTTTTCAAATACGAATCAATACATATAAAGAACATTAAAAATGGGATTAAAACGAGAAAGATATGGCGTTTTTACTAAAAGTAATATTTATAAATGTATCTACCCTTATAAAATATATTTTCTGAAACAATTAAATTTATTTAATAATGAAAATTAAATAATAATACATCAAGTGTTTTTGGAAAATAACAAATTGTTGGATAAGTATATCATTTTTACAATTTCAAATACATGGACATTTATTTTACGAGTGCAAATTTTATTTGTTTAATTATATAAATTAAACAGACACTTTTAGGTGGTGATGTAACTATATATAGGATTATATTGGATTATTAGTAGATCAAAGTACTTAGTACTACAAGACGACCTATAATTTAATTGGTTGCATTCGGATCATATCTTAACGTTCCCATTCACTTGATTCATATACTCCAGTTTTTATCAATAAGGTGTGAGTTCATAAGCCCCAATGTTTTACTATATAAGAATGATTTACTAACAAAACTTTTGGGGTGAGAAACAAGCATGTTTTACAAATTGACCAATGATACATTTTATCATGATTACGTGTTTGCCTAAGTAGCGATAACCCACTGAGCCCATTATCATGAGCTGTCAATTAACTTTGTGTGGCGTGAATTGTTATAAATAATTCTATAGGGATTAACATCCCCGTTTGGTGTTAGTAGCACTCACCGTGCCGGTTTGCCGGACAACAAACCATACCATGACAGATTATGGGATGTTTTGCGGTTAGAACATCCAACAACGGGCAATGTTGCCAATTTATAATTGCATTCATAACATGTCGAGCTTTCAAGACATGAGCTTAGGAAAACGTAATTTACATTTTGTGTTGTTTTGCATCTGTTTGCATTATCACGGGGAAAATCTTGGGCGGACCAACATATATTTTTAAATAAACATATGAATTCACCAACATTATGTTGACGTTTTAAAGCATGTTTTCTCAGGTCAATGAGGCATCGAGGTGCTAAGGGATACATTGGGATACTCCTTTTGAGAGAAATGCATAAAAGATTTTGGAGTCATTACATCTTGGATATATTATTGATGATCTAAAATCTTGTTATCAAATGTTGAACACTTTTAAGCTCCGTTCTGCTTGTATTAAACAATTTTTAATAAAACCAGTGTATCAGTAATTTAAAACGACTCTTTTAGAGGTCGTTCTCATATCTTATACTATTGATCTAATGAAGTAACGCTCATTTTCGACACAAACAAACCCGGAATCATGTATTCCGCTGCGACCCTATTTGGGGTGTTACAGATTAGTATCTAGAGCCAAGGTTAAAGAGAACCAGGTCAAATGTTTTTACTTGGACTATAACCATTTTCAAACATTGCATCATACAAAGGGATTTTCATGGGACATTCATTCATACATTATTTGTTGCATTAGTTAAGTATACTATGATGCTACACGATTCAAAACAGTGTTCATATTATAGTACGTACATTACTATGAGGGTCTTATGTATATATACAAAGATGAGTTTGCATTCTTTTGCACATACTCTACAATTATTTATATAAGGGTTATTATATAAAACTATAACATTTCTTTAGGCGAGTGTAGTACGATAAGCTCGAAGGCCTATACATAACAGCTACAATATATATTTGACCATCAATTATTTATGCCATGAGCATATTCATATTATTACCATACATCTCTCACAACACTCTATTTTCGAAGCACCACTTAGATAACAAATATAAACTTATATACTTACTCTTTCAACTTTAAGAACAATTACTACGTTTAATCAATGGGATGATGTTGAGAAATTGAGAGGTTGTAGCCCAACAGTGGCTAATGCTATCTGAGGCTATTGCTATTAATGAGACAAAAACCATCAGGCCCCAGTATAATGAGCCCATACCAAAACAGAAGAAGACAAGGTAGCCGGGAATCTAGCAACAACATTTTGTAACCGAACCGGTCATGTATGTTTTCTAGATTACATATGAAATGAATGTATTATGTCATGTCTATATGATCTCAAAGTTTACTATATACATCTCTTGTGTTGTGATCTCACTTTATTTATTGTATATATGTCATGTCGCGGTTATGATTGTATGAAATCTAACATGTATTATATTTTCTTGTAATTTGAAGAAAATGCCTCCAAGAAGAGCACCCAGAACCAGAACCACCACTGCCACTGACACTGCCACCACCCTAATGACCGATGCTGCTATTAGGGCATTAATATCCCGAGGCGTGGCTGATGCTTTGGCTGAGCATGAAATTCAAAGAAACAATAACCTTAATGGCGATGGAAGCCAAGGTTCTGGAAGTGGTATTATAAGACCTGTGTGCCCTACTCGTGAGTGCACTTACACTGACTTTCTCAAATGTCAACCATGAACTTCAAGGGTACTGAAGGAGTTGTTGGTCTAACTCAATGGTTTGAAAGAATGGAGATTGTCTTCAATATTAGTAACTGTGCAGTCGAGAACCAAGTTAAGTTTGCTACTTGCACCTTTTATGGTGTTGTCTTAACATGGTGGAAATCCCATGTCAAGACAGTTGGCCAGGATGCCGCTCACTGCGTGCCTTGGAACACACTTATGAAAATGATGACTGCTAAGTACTGCCCTCGAAATGAGATCAAAAAATTAGAGATGGAGATCTAGGAGGTGAAGGTGAAGGGTACTGACTTGGCAAGTTATACCCAACGCTTTCAGGAACTAGCATTGCTATGCGGGAGAATGTTCCGCGAAGAGTCTGATAAGATAGAAAAGTATGTCGGTGGTCTTCCCGACATGATACATGGGAGTGTAATGGCATCTAAGCCGAAGACAATGCAGGATACAATTGAGTTTGCAACTGAGCTGATAGATAAGAAGATCTGCACTTTTGCTGAACGTCAGACTGAGAATAAAAGGAAGTTTGAGGACACTTCAAGGAACAATCAGAACCAACAACAACAAAACAAGAGGCGGAACATTGGCAGAGCCTACACTGCTGGGCCTAGTGAGAAAAGGGATTATGGTGGATCTTTACCAAAAATGTTCCAAGTGCAACTACCATCGTAATGGTCCATGTGTACTGAAGTGCCACAAGTGCAACAACATTGGCCACTTAGCCCGTGATTGCAGGAGTTCTGGCAATGCTAAAACTGGTAACAATCAGAGAACCACTGGGTCTAATTATAGGGGTAACGGTTGCTATGAATGTGGTGCTCAAGGGAATTTTAAGAGGGAATGCCCAAAGCTAAAGAACAAAAATCATGGTAATCAAGGTAGAAATGGCAATGCTCTAAAAAAAGTATATGTGGTGGGCAATGTAGGGACAAACCCGGACTCCAACGTCATTACGGGTACGTTCCTTTTAAACAACCGCTATGCTTATATCCTATTTGATACTGGTGCCGATAGGAGTTTTGTGTCTACTGCATTTAGCTCCTTAATTGATATCACACCAACTACATTAGACTATTATTACAATGTTGAACTAGCCGACGGGAAAATAATTGGGATAAACACTATCATTCAGGGTTGTATATTAAACTTATTAAATCCTCCCTTCAACATCGACTTAATGCTCGTAGAACTTGGTAGTTTTGACATTATAATTGGTATGGATTGGTTGGCGAAGTACCATGTTGTCATTGTTTGTGCCGAGAAAATCGTTCGTATTTCCTGGGGAAATGAAACATTGATTGTTTGTGGTGACGGAAGTGACCGGGGAAACAAGACTCGTTTGAACATCATCTCATGAACTAAAACGCAGAAGTACATGCTAAAAGGATGTCATGTCTTTTTGGCACATGTTACTATAAAGAAGACTGAAGACAAGTCAGAGGGGAAGCGACTTGAGGACGTACCGATCGTTCGAGATTTTCCTGAAGTATTTCTCGAGGACTTGTCGGGTCTTCCACCGACTCGACAGGTGGAATTTCAGATTGATCTGATACCTGGTGTTGCACCTGTAGCACGAGCACCTTACTGATTAGCTCCATCTGAAATGAAGGAATTGTCAGATCAACTCTAAGAGCTTTCCGACAAAGGCTTCATAAGGCCAAGTTCCTCACCTTGGGGAGCTCCGGTTGTTTGTCAAGAAAAAGAAGGATCATTTCGAATGTGCATCGACTACCGAGAACTGAATAAGCTGAAGGTGAAGAATTGTTATCCACTTCCAAGGATCGATGATTTATTTGATCAAATACAAGGATCCAGTATTTATTATAAGATAGACTTGCGATCAGGTTATCACCAGCATCAAGTACGTAAAGAAGATATTCCGAAGACGGTATTCAGAACTCGATATGGTCATTACGAGTTCCAAGTTATGCCATTTGGTTTGACGAATGCACCGACGGTATTTATGGATCTCATGAATCGGGTGTGCAAGCCATATTTGGATAAGTTTGTGATTGTCTTTATTGACGATATCCTCATCTATTCAAGGAACAAGAAGGAACATGAAGAACATCTTAAGGCAATTATGGAATTACTTAAGAAAGAGGAGTTGTATGCTAAATTCTCTAAATGTGAATTTTGGATTCCCAAGGTACAATTTCTCGGCCATGTAATTGATAGTCAAGGCATTCATGTGGATTCCGCCAAGATCGAATCCATAAAATACTGGGAATCTCCTAAAACACCAATGGAGATTCGTCAATTTTTAGGTCTTGCTGGGTATTATCGAAGATTCATTGAAGGCTTTTCGAAGATCGTGAAGTCAATAACCAAGCTTACTCAGAAAGAAGTTAAGTTTGATTAGGATGACAAGGAGGAAGCCGCCTTCCAGTTATTAAAGCAGAAGTTGTGCAGTGCGCTGATAAGTGTTAAATTGTATACATAAAATACCCAGGATTTCGCCAATAAAAGCCAAAAAAATATGCCAAAAGATGGAAATATGTGTGCTTTTGTGTCTCAACGTGCAGGAAAGGATATCAAAGTCAAAAAGAGCAAAAACGAGCAAAAACCGACAAGAAATGAAGAGACAAGTACATGAGGAAAGATATCAAAGCCAGATCAAGACCGTGGTCGAGAAAAGTCAAGAAAGTAAAGAAAAGGACAAAGGAAAAATGACCATTTTGCCCTTACAGTGGAAGATTAAAAGACTAAAATACCCTTTGGGTCCTTCTACACCATTCGGATCACAAAAGCCCAACAATAAGCCCAAAATCAAAACCATTTCTTGTTTTTAAAACTACAAGGGCCAGAAATGTCAATTCTAAAACTCATCTTATACTACACTTTTGGAAAAGAAAATCAATTCTGGCTCTACCTAAAGGAAGCGAGGATTTTGTGGTTTATTGCGATGCTTCGCATAAGGGATTGGGTGCTGTATTAATGCAAAGAGATAAAGTAATTATTTATGCATCACGCTAATTGAAAATTCATGAGAAAAATTATACGACTCATGATTTGGAACTTGGATCGGTAGTGTTTGCTCTAAAAATTTGGAGACACTATTTGTACGGAACCAATTGTATGGTGTTCACATATCACAAGAGTTTACAACACATTCTTGATCAAAAGGAGCTGAACATGAGGCAACGTCGTTGGTTAGAGTTGCTCAATGATTACGATTGTGAAATACGTTATCACCTGTGATAACCGATAATATTCCTAGGGCTAAGTATTATAAAATATTATATTTTTGTATGTTGGAGTATTTCGATCTTGTCAGTTTTCCTGATGAAAGCTGAAAAGTTGACTTGAAGCTCAAATAGAGGCACAAAAACCAGAGAACTTCAAAAAGGAAGACGTAGGAGGTATGATCAGGAAGGATATACCGAAGGAAAAGTTAAAACCCCGCGTCGGTGGAACTCTATGCTTAAATGGTAGGAGTTGGTTACCATGTTAGGGTGATTTAAGGAACTGTGATAATCTAATCGTGAGTCACACCAGTTAAAATACCTCTATCTCCATCCGAGATTCTAAACACGATGTATCAAGACATGAATGTACGCATATATTGGTGGCCCAATATGAAGGCCAACATCGCCTACTATGTTAGCAAATGTTTGACATGTGCTAAGGTTAAGCCTGAACACCAAAGGCCATTGGGTTTGTTGGTGCAACCCGAGATACCTCAATGGAAGTGAGATAATATCACTATGGATTTTATCACGAAGCTTCCTAAGTCGTTACAAGGTTATGACACCATTTGGGTGATTGTTGACCGACTTACTAAATCCGCAATCTTCATTACCAATGAGGGAAACTGATCTAATGCGAAAAGATTGGTAAGAATGTACCTGAAAAAGGTAGTTACGAGGCATGGAATACCTGTCTCAATCATTTGTGATCGCGACCTTAGGTTCACATCAAATTTTTTGAGGTCACTTCAGAAGGCCTTGGGTACGAATTTGGATATGAGTACTAAATACCATCCACAAACTAACTGACAAAGCGAGAGAACTATTAAAACTCTCGAGGATATGTTGTGTGCTTGTGTGATCGACTTTCGAAAGGGTTGGGTTAAAACAATTTACCATTAGTTAAGTTTTCATATAACAATAGTTATCACGCTAGCATCAAGGTTGCACCATTTGAAGCACTTTATGGTCGAAAGTGTCGTTCACCTGTTTATTGGGCAAATGTTGGAGAAGTTTAACTCACCGGTCCAGAAATAGTTTAAGAGACGACCGAGGTATGTCATTCAGATCAAGCAAAGAATTTAAGCCGCTCATGATCAGACAAAAAGAGTTACACCGATTTAAAAGTGTAGCCGATGGATTTCAAGTTAAAGATAGGAGTTATGCTTTAAGGTTTAACATTGGAAAAGGTTCGTTCATTTTGGCAAAAGGTGGGAAGTTCAACCACAAGTATGTTGGACCATCAAGGTGTTGGAAAAGAGTTAGATCCGGTTGCCTTAATGATTTGAGCTTCCTCAGAGCTGATGCTGGGTTCAAAATAACGTTTCGTGTATCACCAACTTGAAGTAAGTGATTATGCGATGAAACCATTAGCCGTTTGTTAGATGGCTTTCATATATTAATGACATGCTCTTCACTTCATCCGAGGAACCAGTAGCAATCCATAGAGCTATGAAGTTAAGCATTTGAAACAAGCGCCTTTCCAATCATTAACGGTTCATTGGGAAACTCTAGGGAAACGGTCATGAGCTTTAAATAGGGAATTGAGGATCAATTTCGAAAGAAAATATCCGCATCCTCCTTCTCAAAAACCACACCGTCGTCAAGTGCCGCGTTATGCCTGAGGGGACAAGGCTCATTTAACGGGGGGAATTACTATAACACCCCGTGTTTTCAGGTCATTTTACGACGTCATTTATTTCACTATTTATTTTTAGTCTTGTACGCGTTTGCTTTTAATTTTAATCGTTAAGTTGAATCGCGTAAGCTAAAAATTGTCATTCAACGTAAACGGGCATCAAACAATTAAATGTTTACGTAAGCAAGTGTAAGAGATAATTATTTTGGAGGTAATTATTAAACTTTGCACTTTTTATTGCTTATTGGTTATGTAAAAGTGTTTACGTTTCACGTTAAATACATTTAGGCATTTCGGAATCCACCAAAATTTTATTCGCTTGAACAAATACCTATTATTATACCTATTACTCAAAGCTTTTTAAAACTTCACCATTGATATTGGTTGTATCTAAATTTTTTTCGTATAAGAATTAGACCAAAACATAACTTCATTACCAGGTTTACACTTTATACTTAACTACTATATCTTAAAACTAAAAGTGATGTTGGCAAAAATATCAACACAAAATATCAAGACATAATCTTAGTCCTCCCTCCCCCTAACAATTCAGACACAAGGAGCTCCCAAGGGGACATAGAGCACACAATTTACTAACTAAGACTTGTACAACTAAAACTCTTTATAACTTAAGTACATGACTAGTTAACTTGACCAAAATTCTTCCTTGTTTTACTTATCTTGTCTTGAACTCCCTAATAGTGATCTTGACTAGTCCATTGTAGTATATAAAGGATGCACTAGACTTTCATTCATTCATACATCTCATTTACTAGAAATTATTCACTCATTCTCTCTTGTTCTTCCTCCCTAGCCACGACTAAACACAAACACCCCTAAATAATCCATAGAATTTTTCTACCAAGTATTCAAGTGATCTAACATCATATCTAAGGTGTCCTAAGGTGTATTGAAGGCTTGGTTTAGTGTTTAAAAGGGGTAATCAAGAAAAGTACAAGATTAGGGTTTCCTTGGAAATTAGGGTTTTCTAGTCTTGGAAGCTTGGGTTTTGATTTTAAACTAGGGTTTAGATCTTGTTTCTCTTCATCATACTTCATCCTAAGGTCATCTAAAAACCCTACACTCTTTACATTTGTGATTTTATGTGTATATAATGTTTATATTGTAAATCACCATCTAGGAAACATATTAACATGTAAAATGGATTTTTACTTTTGATCATGGTTTGATATACTTTTTCATATTCTATATTGATGTTAAGAACATGTTGGAATGGAAGTATAAACATTATACATGTGTGGATTAATTTATAAAAGTATATATAAATTAATTGTTTACAAGTTTACTTATTAATTTATAAGTAAAAGAAATATGAGGACTTGTTATTCTTGGATAAATGATGGACTAAAGGACCTAAAGCATAGAAGAGTTGTGGTATAAGATATGGTAGAGGACTTGTAGTATTACATTTGTGCCAAAAGTTTATAAAAAATGAGTCTAAATACTTTTTATATAAAAAGTCCAAACATTCTGTTTTAAATCAGAAAATAAAGTATTTATTTTATATTATATTAAAATACAACATGTCATGACGATCGTAGGCATGTAGAGAACTCGAAAATCCGATCTATAACGAAGAAGATACACCATTTGCAAGTTTACGATAATAAATGCTTTTATTATAAACATTTTTATAAATAACTATTTTTTTCACATTTGATTAAAAATATATGATTACTTTTCACAGAAAGTACATATTTTTAGGATTCTAAAACATTAAAAATGATAATTATTTGATCAATAACGAAAGAGTTATGGATTTTTCATGTTTACGATAATAAATACTTTTATAAAAATAATTTTATAAAAATAAGTTACTGTTCATTTTAGAAAATAATTGGAAAATATTTTAGTTAGATAGAACTTTTAATTATGAAGACGTGCCTCAAAAGAATCACTAAAATCGGAGTTAAAACGAATAAGATATGACTTTTACGAGAATTACGAGAATTAAATTTATAAAAATAATTTTATAAAGTGCTTGAACAGTAAAAATCACTAGAGGGTTAAAAATATTAAAATGTAAAATTTTAATTTATCTTTATAATACGAAAGCGTGGACATAAAGAACGTACAAAATGGACTTAAAACGAGAAAGTTACGACATTTTTACTAAGGTAATATTTATAAACATGTTACAACTTTATATAGATTATTTCATTTACAAATTTGATAGTGATGTAGCTATATATAATTATCATTCGATATTAGTTATTTCAAAGTACTTAGTAATCATAGCGTCACTATAATTAATTAGGTTGCCACTCGGAAGCACTTATGTAGTTTTTCACGTTATGATATATTTTATTGATTCATTTACTCGAGGCGAGTTCATAGCCCCACGTTTTACATTATAATGATTTACAAGTTTTGGGGTGAGAAACATGCATGATTTTACAATTGGACACAAGTGGACATTATTACATTATGATTACGTGTTTGCCTAAGTAGCGATAATCATCTAAGCCCACAATCATGAACTATAAATTACTATGTAATCGCGAATGTCATGAATAGATCTATTTCGGGAATTAACATTCCCCGTTTGGGTGAGTAGCTCTATCTTGGACAATCAATACGTTATTCCATGTCGGATTTGGGATGTTACGGGTTAAAACATCATCACGGGCAATGTTGGCAATTTATATTCCAATTCATTTATGTCGAGCTTCAGTGTCATGAGCTTAGGGAAACATAATTACATTTTTGTGATGTTTGCATCTGTTGCATTATCATACACTTGGGAAATCTTATGGTCCTACATTATACATTTTACAAACCTATGAATTCACCAACATTATTGTTGACGTTTTAAAGCATGTTTTCTCAGGAGATCAATGAGGTACAAGACAAGGGATACATTGGTGGTAGTTTTTGGAAAGTCATGTGCGTTAATGATTTGGGGGGGGGGGGGGGTGGGGGGGGGCGGAGGGGGGGGGGGAGGGGGGTGTCGCATTACATTTTGGGGAAATATTTGTTATGTGATAGAATATTTATCTTTTGAACAATGAACAAGTGAAGCTATGGGCTTTTATAACAAACAATTTGTTTAAATCTAATGTATCAGTTTTACAACTCTTTTTAAGGTCGTTCTTATATATATCTTGTGCTATGATCAGATGAAGTAATACACCTCTCCAGACCCATATTTTTTGCTGCGACCCATTTTGGAGGTGTTAATATAACAAATTATTAAGCCAAAAAGTCAAAGACGCATCGTTAGCTACCCTAGGACAATCCGCCGGTAAGTTTAACCACCATCAAGGAATTTAAACCTACACCTCTTCACCAACACCATTCCGGAAGACAACTCAAACTGAATTTCAGGACGAAATTCTTTTAACACGGGGAGACTGTAACAATCCGCATTTTCACTCATTTTACGTCAATAAAATATTTTTTCTTCCAATAATTATTCTAAACATATTTAAGTGTTACTTTAATTTTCAACGTTAGTTTAAATCGCGTAAACTAAATTTCAACATTCAACGTAAAAGCGTCATTCAAAAAAATAAACTTTTACGTCAACAGCCATGTGTTATATATTTATTATGAGGATAATTTATAACTTTTCATAATTTATTTTTATTGGTTACGTAAAATTTCGTCTACGTTTCGCAATAAAATACTATTTAGGTTACTCAGGAAGCACCATATAACCTTATCTATACTCCTAACAAATAACCTCTCTTAAAGTACAATACCGAAAATATTATATCATTTATACAACTTCTTATAAACCCATGGCAGTTTTCATGTTTCATACACAATTAATAAAATCTCTTATATACACTAGTATCCAATCACATTAGTTATTTACCTTACAAGGAGTATCAACCTTAAACCATTTCTCCATAATTGGCAATCATTGTCCTTCCCCCTCTTTTTTGGACCTACTCTCTCCTAGGGAGGAGGAGATGGTCTTACCCAAGTTTGTTCCCTAAAACCAATATTCTTATCTCATGGTATTATTAATGGTTCATAATACTTCTTCTATAAAAGCAAGTCTTAGGATTATTACACACTTTTCCATTTTATACAAGTAAACAAATACTCAATTTTCTCTCTTGTTCTATAACCTAACACCCTCGGCTCATACTTTTTATTCTTAGGTTTCCTAGTTTTCAATTTACAAAGGACTTCAAGCATTTAGCTGTTCTTAGGTATAATAATCTAAAGGTATGTCAAGGTGGTTGGAAGCTTAGGTGTGATTATACAAGGGTTAACCATGCACTAGAATATTAGGGTTTCATAAGTAGTTAAGTTTTCATTGGAAGTATTTTAAGGTAACATATTTGCCGGGTTTGATTTGTTGGGAAATTAAAAGTCAGAGGTCAATGTACTGCTAGTTGATGGGTCAAAAGTAATGCTACTTGTATGGGGAAAAGTCTATCGTACTGCTTTAATAAAGGATCTTTAAAGGATTCAGTTGTTAAATCGGTTACATTAGTAATTATCATGTTACGGGTACATTAGGGATTAGTTTTTAATTAGTATTTGTGTCATACTAGAACTCTGTACACCTTACTAGAGTTATCCTTACGTTTATTCAAAGGATCATCTAGTAAGGCAATTAGAAAGACACACAAAAATGCATTTGTTATAGAAGTATTTAGGAGATAATATCTGGTATAGGGATCTGCAATACCACACCCCCTCTTCACCACGAACTCGCAGATTCTAGTGTGATAATACAATAATAGTTTGTTAAATAATTTTGTGTTATTTCTTGATAATGTTAATTTTAGTTTCCGCATTGTTTGATAGTATTCATCACTGTGTTCTTTGTTATGACTTGGATTTATTAAAGGAAGTAAACATCTTTACAGGCTAAAGGACTTATTATACTAAGGTATATCGATCCTTAAAGTGGTTTCCAGAAGTGTGTAGAGACTCTGATTTAGTAAGTAGAACTTTACTTTCATTTCGAATCTATTCCATAATTCTAAAAGATGTCTGAAGATGACAACCTATCACCTCCCCTCATCTTAGTCCACTGAACTAAGGAATCCCAATGGATCAGATGGTGAATATGACCTAATGGTCCATGAAGATGCGACAGTACATTGCATCACTGATCCATATTATATGGGATATAATCTACCAAGGGAGATCAAGCCACAATTGTTCCCGCATACCTCATCTGCACCAAAACTTCGCTTGTGCTAACGACAAGAAGACAACAAAGTCGAAAGCTCTTAAAAATATTTCTTTTTGCATTACCTGATAGACATCTTCTCAGTTTTCATGATGCTGAAGATGCATAAATCTTTATGGTCAGCTCAATAAAAGCAGAATTTTGGCGTAATGAGCATCTAAGAAGATGCAAAAGAATCTTTTGAAACAACACAATTTGAGACGTTTTCTATCGGATCTAGAAAGAACTTAGATTTGCATCGAAAGTTTAGAAACATACTCTTAGTATGCTTGAATTATATGTTGCTAAAATGTCCCATGAAGATGCGATTTTGGAGTTTCTCAGAATCATACCCTCTGTGTGGCATGTATTGCTACAATGATCTCGGGGACAACCTAGTATTGGATGAATTGGAGTTTGATGATCTCTACAAACCATCTCTGATGTGTTGAGTCATGCTTGAAGGTGTTTCAAATTCAAGCTCACACATATATTGCTTTTCTGTCCACTGAAATCAAAGGCAGTACTTTGAAACAAAGTACTGCTGACCCAGAAAATATCCCAAAAGGATATACTCAGGCTGCCTCAAGCAAGGTGCAAACTGCTCCTAACTGTGCTTCCCACTCAGATGAAATCATATGTTCTTTCTTTGCTCAACAAGCATCTATGCCTACAACTCATGATGAACGAGACCGGCTGCAATTATTGAGGATGCTATGGAAGAAATGACATTCGATGGCAGGTGGCTATGATAACTGCAAGGATAAGGAAGTTTATGAGAAAAACAGAAGACCCATTGACCTCAAGCCAAAGAATGGGATCACTTTTGACAAATCAAAGATTGAATGCTTTAATTGTCAAAAGTTGGGTCATTTTGCTAGGGAGTGCAGATTTGCTAAATATCAGGAAAACAGAGCAAATGGTCGTAAGGAAAAGAAGATTGTGGCTATTGAAGATTCAAACTCAAAAGCCTTGGTGGCAACAAACAACAATGAAGAAATTGACTGGACCAAGGAATTTGATACTGAACCGTGTATTTGTACTGATGGGACTGATGAAACTTGAAGAAGATGATTGGAGCATGGAGATTGATGCAGAACCTGTGCACTTTGGACAAGATGGACTTGGTGATTTTGACTGGAGCAACAAAGCTGATGATACACCAGTGTCTCTAGCCTTGATGGCTACAAACTCAAAGGTACCTTACTGTTCCAAATGTAGTAAATCTTATAAACAGTTGCTTGAAAACTATCAAACTGAAAGTGACAAATTTTCAAAGGCTAGGTCATGAAATTCTAGGTTATCAAATGGAGCTCTAGAGTCATTAGAATAGTCATACTTAAAACTTCATGAAAAGATTGGAATATGTATGGGGGTGATATGTATGAGTAGATGGATATGACTTAAAGATGACGGGATTCGAAACTAGATAGAAAAACAAAAAGGAACTAGATCAAGTCTTAATAAGAAAGAGAATGATTTCAAGGTTAAAACTTGAAAAATGGACAAATGCTTCTGTACTTCAAAATGAAGTCCTAAACAAACAAAGATATTTGTCTGATAAATCATGTATAGGATTTGGGGTTGAATCTAGTAGTAGTAAGGAGGGTGACAATTCATCTGGGAATACAAATTCGACTGAATCTTTGTATCTAAACTTTCAAAAGACAAAAGGATTCCATGCAGTACCTCCACCTACAGGTACTATCATACCACCTAGGGCAAATGTCTCTTTTACAGGGATAGATGAAACTAGCTATTAGGAATAAGGTCGTTAATCTCAAGAGGAATACAAAGACTAGTCAACCAGAAAATTGATTTAGAAAAATAAAGCATTATTGAAGATTGGGTTTGATAGTGTGATGAAGAGAACTGCTTTAAATTTTTCTGATAATTCTAAAATGAAAACTGTTTTGAACTCAGTAAAATAGTGATAACATCTTTTGAAAACAAGTTCTCCTAACAAGACATAAAAAGTGTTGGTCAAGGATCTAGAAAGAGAGGACTTGGGCACAAGGGGGTTTAAAACATGTTTTGTATGTTACAGTCCTGATCACCCTAATCAAAGATTGTATATCTACAACGAAGAACCTTCAAACAAAACCCCAATACCCATAATCCAAGGGAAAGCAGGGTTCAAGGGGAACAAGACCAGTCTGGAACACACATCTATTGGTCTAAAACCTTAGCTAACTTACTCTAGGAAACTCTAGATACCCTCACCAAAAGAGGTCTTTTATCCATCAGCAGTACTTCCAAGGGAAGGGTGAAAAGTACTGCCAGGACCAAATAGGACAAAAACAGTTACCTTCAAAAAACTATGCTATGTGTTTTATCAAGGTACTGCTAGATCCTAGATTACCTCTAGCAGTACTTTCACAAAGTATGTAAGACCTTATTATCCAAGGATGGATAATATAAGACCTAGAACCTCAAGTTTTTCACCATCAATAGGTCTTCTATCACAAGGACTCCACACAGACCACAAAGACCAAGAAAATTATAAAATTCTATCTGGGTTAAGGTATCGTAAACATTAGTAAAGTAGCTATAAATCGTAACTGTTAGATACAAGCAATCTCGATTACTTCCACAAAATGTATGTGTTTCAAAACTGTTATTTCACATTTAACTCAAATACCACAGACCTAAAACTAGTATTTTGTTGACAATACCTTAATTACGATTTTTAATAATACTTCTTATCTGATTTTTCATGATTCTTATGAGAATATTTGTATTGTGTGTAAGAGAGCAGCTACGCGAATTTGATTATGTTATTAAATTTAAGTTGATATAAATCTCAAATCACTTTCATTAATATCTTTCTAAATTTGAATGAATCTTGTTAACTGATAATATTTTATTTTCTTTTTTATTTTTTAACCTTAATTTCAATAATTAATGCTTCCCCTATCAAATAGCATATTCAGTGTTTTTTAATAGCTTTCTGATCTAAATATACAAGTATGAACACTTTTTTCGACCATACATCAAACGTTATTAGATTTTAATTTTCGCAATATTTTGCGTCTTCTTTTATATGTTTCCGCGTAATTTATAGATATAAGAGTCGGGATTTCTCTTTCATTAAATCGAACTTAGCTCATTCTCTCTTCGCTGAGATAGACTATATATTGTTGATTGTGAGTTCTATCGTTTCGTGTTTTGGTAGTTGGCTCTTCACTCCTCTTTGTTAGACACGTGACATGTTTGGTATGAAGACAGTCGGTGTGGGGTCGTATGTGTTTGTTGGCGTGGCTGTGTGTTTTTGGGTCTCACTTCGTGTATAGGCATATAGGAAGCCCTATTGTGTGGTGTTGAAAAGACTGTGAGTTTGTCTAGGTGCGCATTATATTATCGCTCGCGCACTTCCTGTTGGTGATGATTGAAGGTCTACCAGTTACTCTTATGATGTGGTGTTAGAAGTACTTGCTTGCTAGGTATCTATTCATCTGTGTTGCGTAGTCAGTTGCGGTAGTCAGGTATGCCTGTAAAAGTGTTTTTTGAACATGGCTATTTGGTAGGATGGTAATTGGTTTTTGTTGTATCTTGTTTTGGGATGATCTTTTGGCAAAGTAATTTTCAACCATTCTGACTGGTCGTGTATTTGACGTGGTTTGTGTACTGCTGTTGGGATAAAAGACCTCTTTTTGGTTTGAGGGTATCTAGAGTTTCCTGAAGAAGTAACTCATGGTTTAACCTTATTGATGTTGTTATCAGATCCTTGCGATGTTCTTTGTGTCTGCATCACACTTTGGTAACCTGGATTTCCCTTAGGTTTATATGTGGAGCGTGTTTGGGTTTTGGTAATTGGACATAGGTTCTTTCGTGTAGGAATTACAATCTTTTGATTTAGGTGATCAGGGAGCTGATTAACAATAACAAGAACATGTTTTTAACCCCCTTTGTGCCCATATTCCTTTTTTCTTCTTTGATATTCTCTGAGGACCAAGAACACTGTTTTGACTGTTAGGAGACTTGTTTTCAAATATTGTTTCCTTTTTTCTGAGTTCAAAAAGTTTTTCTTTTGAATTTCTTTAAAACATTAAAGCATTCTCTTCACATCACTATCAAACCCAATTTCAATAATTACTTATTAACAAACAATAACATTAATACACTACAATTAATACACATTCATAACTACCTATAATCTAATATCTATTTCAACTTATCCCTTTAATACAATATACAAAATCCAATTATTAACATCACTAATCTTTTCCTTTGCTCACACGCGCTAATTGTCTATTACTACTCTTTAATTTTTTAATACGGCTCACTCATCTCGAGAGATAGATACTTGCTCTTCATTTTAGCGCCTAATCCGAAATTACCAAAGAATCTACTCCTCTACTCTCTCTCTCTCTCTCTCCCCCCAACGACTCTCTTCCAATGTCACAATACCCATCCACCACACTAATACACATTTCACCACCACACCACTACTGATTTAACAGACAACATATGAGGTAAGTACGACGCGCGCATATTGTATTTACACAATCAATTATGGAAGAACAGTCATATTCATTTTTCAATTTTTACCTTGAAATTCTATAAGTTTTTCTAGAGAGATTATTTTATCATCCTTGATCTAGTTCTTTAGTTTTTCTTCTTAGTACTCACGCTGTGTGTGTGTGTGTGTGTGTGTGCAAACTTTGAACTTCCATTTACAGAACTATTCATTTCACCTCTCCACATCACCCATCGCATACCTTAACCCCAGCTCTCCTTACGTTTTTCTAGTAGTATTATCTCCTCCTCAGGTTATGCCCTACTCTTGCGCTCACTCACTCTCTAGCACGCTTTATTTCCGCACCTCTTTAGTACTATATAGAGATAGATTGTTAGATGGCCGCACCCTCTCGCCAGTTCTGTGAGAGTGTGAAAATTGTCTTTGTTCTGTTTTTGTTAGTTTTCAAGCAACTGTTTATTAGATTTACTACATTTGGAAACAGTAAGGTACCTTTGAGTTTTGTAGCCATCAAGGCTCTAGAGTCACTGGTGTATCATCAGCTTTGTTGCTCCCTGTCAAAATCACATAAGTCCATCTTGTCAAAGTGCACCGTTCTGCATCAATCCTAAATGCATCCTATCATTCTTCTTCAAGTTCAGTCAGTGCCATCATAGCAAATATCACTGGTTCAGTATCAAATTCCTTGGTCCAGTCAATTTCTTCATTGTTGTTTGTTGCCACCAAGGCTTTTGAGTTTGAATCTTCAATAGCCACAATCTTCTTTTCCATTACGGAAATTTTGCTCTGTTCACCTGATATTTAGAAAATCTGCCACTCTAAGCAAAATGACCCAACTTTTTGACAATTTTAAAGCATTCAATCTTTGATTTGTCAAACGTGATCCATTCTTTGGCTTGAGGTCTATGGGTCTTCATGTTTTTCTTCAATAAACTTCCTTATCCTTGCAGTTATCATAGCCACCTGCCATCGAATGTCAATTTCTTCCATAGCATCCTCATCAATTTGCAGCAGGTCTTCGTCATCATGAGTTGTAGGCATAGAAGCTTGTTGAGCAAAGAAAGAACATATGATTTCATCTGAGTGGGAAGCACAGTTAGGAGCAGTTTGCACCTTGCTTGAGGCAGCCTGAGTATATCCTTTTGGGATATTTTCTGGGTCAGCAGTACTTTGTTTCAAAGTACTGCCTTTGATTTCTGTGGACAGAAAAGCAATATTTTGTGAGCCTTGAATTTGAAACACCCTTCAATTATGCTCATACACTTGTCAAAGTTGTTGTAGAGATCATCAAACTCCAATTAATCCAATCTAGGTTGTCCCGAATCATTGTTAGCAACTCATGCACACAGATGGATAGGGATTCTTTAGAAACTTCAAATTCGCATCTTCAGGGGACATTTTTGCATCATATAATTCAAGCCATATAAGAATGTTCTGAAACCGTTCGTATGCTGTATTAGTTCTTCTCTAGATCCGATAGTAAATCGTCTCAATTTGTTGTTTCAAAAGATTCTTTTGCATCTTCTTTGATGCTTCATTACCTCCAAATCTTGCTTTTATGGCTGACCATAAAGTTTTTGCATCTTCAGCATCATGAAAACTGAGAAGATGTCTATCAGGTATTGCAGAAAGAAATATGTTAAGAGCTTTCTCTTTGTTTCTTCTTGCGTTAGCAGCAAGCGAAGTTTTTGGTGCAGATGAGGATGCGGGATCAATTGTGGCTTGATCTCCATTGGTGATTATATCCCATAGAATATGATCAGTGATGGCAATGTACTGTCGCATCTTCATGGACCATAGGTCATATTCACCCTTCTTTATCATAGGGATTCTTAGTGCAGTGACGGACGAGGTGGGAGGGATAGGTTCAGCTTCAGACATCTTTTAGAATTTGGAAGAGATTTCGAATGAATAAAGTTCTTCTAGATCAGAGTCTCTACACAGGCTCTGATACCACTTGTAGGATCGATATACCTAGTTATAATAAGTTCCTTTAGCCTGATAAAGGTATGTTACTTCCTTGAATAAATCAAGTCAGTAACAATGAAAACAATGATGAATACTATCAAACTATGCGGGGAATCTAGTTACCAGTATCTAAGAAGAACACATAATGATTTAAAAACGATTTTGTATTATCACTCCTGAATCTGCTAAGTTTGAGATCCATAATTACAATACATATCTCTAATACTTCTAAACAAATGCTTTTTTGTTGTGTCTTCATAATGCCTTACTAGAGATACTTTTATAACCGTGAAGGATAACTCTAGTTAGGTGTACAGTTTTGTTATGACACAAATACTAATTATACTATATCACTAATGTAATCCGTTACATGATAATTACTAAAGTACGTTTTTAACTACTAATCCTTTAATGTTATTATTAAAGGCGTAAGTTCTTTGGACTTTTTTCCATACTAAGTAGGCAGTACTTTGACCCTCAACTTAGCAGTACTTTGACCTTCTGACTTGTATTTCCCAACAAATCAAACCCAAATATTTAACCTTAAATACTTCCAAGAAAACCTTAACTTCTTATGAAAACCCTAATAATCTTGCTTGGATTAACCCTTGTATAATCAACACCTAAGCTTCCAAACCACCTTGATATACCTTAGATATTATACCTAAGAACACTAGTATGCTTGAAGTCTTTGTAAATTGAAAACTATGGAAACCCTAGAATTATAATTTGAGCCGTGGGTTTAGGTTATAGAACAAGAGAGAAAATTGATTTGTTTACTTGTATAAAATGGAAAAGTGTGTTAGATAATCCTAAGACTTGCTATTTATAGAAGTAGTATTATGGAAAACCATTAATAATACCATGAGTTAAGAAATGGTTTAGGGTACAAACTTGTAAGACCTCTCCTCCTCCCTAGGAGAGAGGATGGTCAAAATAGGAGGGGGAGGACAATGATGTGCCAATTTATGGAGAAATGGTTTAAGGTTGTACTCTTGTAAGGTTAATAACTAATGTGATGGGATACTAGTGGGATTTAAGATTTTATTAAGTGTGTTTGAACATGTATAACTGGCCATGGGTTATAAGAAGTGTAAAATGATATAATTTTTAGGTATTGGATATAAGAGTGGGTATTTGTTTGAGTATAGATAGGTATAGGTGCTTCTGTGTATGCCTAAATGTATTTTATTGCGAAACGTAGACGTTTTACGTAACCAATAAAAATAAATTAGGAAAAGTTATAAAGTATCCTCATAATAATTATATAACACTTGCTTGACGTAAAATTTTATTTGTTTGATGTCCTTTTACGTTGAATGTTGATTTTTAGTTTACGCGATTTAACTAAACGTTGAAAATTAAAAGTTAACACTTAAATGTTTAGAATAATTAATTGGATATTTATTGACGTAAAATGAGTGAAAATGCGGATTGTTACAGTCTCCCCATGTTAAAGGAATTTCGTCCTGAAATTCAGTTTGAGTTGTCTTCCGGAATGGTGTTGGTGAAGAGGTGTAGGTTTAAATTCCTTGATGGTGGTTAAACTTACCGGCGGATTGTCCTAGGGTAGCTAACGATGCGTCTTTGACTTTTTGGCTTAATAATTTGGTATATGTAACACCTCCAAATTGGGTCGCAGCAAAATATGGGTCTGAGAGTGTTACTTCATAGATCAATAGCACAAGATATATATAAGAACGACCCTTTTAAACAGGAGTCGTAAAAACTGATACATTCGATTTAAACAAATTGTTTGTTATAAAAGCCCATAGCTTCACTTGTTCATTATTCAAAAGATAAAGATTCTAGCATATAACAAATATTTCCCCAAAATGTAATGCGACCAAATCTTTAATGCACATGACTTCCAAAATAACTACCACTAATGTATCCCTTGTCTTGTACCTCATTGATCTCTTGAGAAAACATGCTTTAAAATGTCAACAATAATGTTGGTGAATTCATAGGTTTGTAAAATGTATAATGTAGGACCACAAGATTTTCCAAGTGTATGATAATGCAACATATGCAAACATTAGAAAAATGTAATTACGTTTCCCTAAGCTCATGACACTGAAGCTCGACATAAATGAATTGCAATATAAATTGCCAACATTGCCCGTGATGATGTTCTAACCCGTAACATCCCAAATCCGACATGGTATACGTTCGTTTGTCCAGTGATAGCTAATCACCCGAACGGGGATGTCAATCCCAAATAGATCTATTCATAACATTCGCGCTCACATAGTAATTGATAGTTCATGATTGTGGGCTTAGATGATTATCGCTACTTAGGCAAACACGTAATCATAATGTAATAATGTACCACTTGTGCGTAAAATTGTAAAATCATGCATGTTTCTCACCCCAAAACTTGTAAATCATTATAATGTAAAACGTGGGGCTATGAACTCGCCTCGAGTAAATGAATCAATAAAATATATCAGATGCGTGAAAAACGTCACATAAAGTGTCCGAGTGCAACCTAATTAATTATAGGTCGTATGAGTACTAAGTACTTTGAATAACTAATATCGTATATAATTTTATATAGCTACATCACTATCTAATTGTAATTGAGAAATAATATTTATAAAGTTATCATGTTTATAAATATTACCTTAGTAAAAATGTCGTAACTTTCTCGTTTTAAGTCCATTTTGTACGTTCTTTATGTCCACGCTTTCGTATTATAAAGATAAATTAAAATTTTACATTTTAATATTTTTAACCCTCTAGTGATTTTTACTGTTCAAGCACTTTATAAAATTATTTTTATAAATTTAATTCTCGTAATTCTCGTAAAAGTCATATCTTATTCGTTTTAACTCCGATTTTAGTGATTCTTTTGAGCACGTCTTCATAATTAAAAGTTCTATCTAACTAAAATATTTTCCAATTATTTTCTAAAATGAACAGTAACTTATTTTTATAAAATTATTTTTATAAAAGTATTTATTATCGTAAACATGAAAAATCCATAACTCTTTCGTTATTGATCAAATAATTATCATTTTTAATGTTTTAGAATCCTAAAAATATGTACTTTCTGTGAAAAGTAATCATATATTTTTATCAAATGTGGAAAATAATAAGTTTTTATAAAATTGTTTTTATAAAAGCATTTATTATCGTAAACTTGCAAATGGTGTATCTTCTTCGTTATAGCTCGGATTTTTGAGTTCTCTACATGCTTACGATCGTCATGACATGTAGTATTTAAATAAAATATAAAATAAATACTTTATTTTCTGATTTAAAACAGAATGTTTGGACTTTTTATATAAAAAGTATTTAGACTCATTTTTATATAAACTTTTTGCACAAATGTAATACTACAAGTCCTCTACCATATCTTATACCACAACTCTTATATGCTTTAGGTCCTTTAGTCCATCGTTTATCCAAGAATAACAAGTCCTCATATTTCTTTTACTTATAAACTAATAAATAAACTTGTAAACAATTAATTTATATATACTTTTATAAATTAATCAGCACTTGTATAATGTTTATAACCTACCATTTTAAACATGTCGTTAATATCAATATAGCTTATGAAAAAGGATATCAAACATGATAAAAGTAAAATCCTTTTGCTGTTAATATGTTCCAGATGGTGAGTTTACTATATAAAATTATATACACATAATAATCACATAATGTAAAGTGTGTATGGTTTTTAGATGACCTTAGGATGAAGATGATCAAGCGAAACAAGATCTAAAACCCTAGTTAAACATCACAAACCCAAGCTTCCAAGACTAGAAAACCCTAATTTCCAAGGAAACCCTAATCTTACACTTTTCTTGATTACCCCTTTTAAACACTAAACCAAGCCTTCAATACACCTTAGGATACCTTAGATATGATGTTAGATCACTTGAATACTTGGTAGGAAAAATTTTATGGATTATTTAGGGGTGTTTGTGTTTAGCCGTGGCTAAGGAGGAAGAACAAGAGAGAATGAGTGAAGTTTTCTAGTAAATGAGATCTATGAATGAATGAAAGTCTAGTGCATCCTTTATATACTACAATGGACTAGTCAAGATCACTATTAGGGAGTTCAAGACAAGATAAGTAAAACAAGGAAGAATTTTGGTCAAGTTAACTAGTCATGTACTTAAGTTATAAAGAGTTTTAGTTGTACAAGTCTTAGTTAGTAAATTGTGTGCTCTATGTCCCCTTGGGAGCTCCTTGTGTCTGGATTGTTAGGGGGAGGGAGGACTAAGATGTGTCTTGATATTTTGTGTTGATATTTTTGCAATACTTGTAGTTTTAAGATATATAGGTTAAGTATAAAGTGTAAACTTGTAATGTGTATGTTTTGGTTTAATTCTTATACATAAAATTTAGATACAACCAATATCATGGGTGAAGTTTTATAAAGCTTTGAGTATTAGGTATAATAATAGGTATTTGTTCAAGCGTAGATAAATTTTGGTGGTTCCGTAAATGCCTAAATGTATTTCTATCGTGAAACGTAAACACTTTACATAACCAATAAAAATAAAATGTGCAAAGTTAATAATTATCCTCCAAATAATTATCTTACACTTGCTTGACGTAAACATTTAATTGTTTGATGCCCGTTTACGTTGAATGACAATTTTTAGCTTACGCGATTCAACTTAACGATTAAAATTAAAAGCAAACGCGTACAAGACTAAAAATAAATAGTGAAATAAATGACGTTGTAAAATGACCTGAAAACACGGGGTGTTATAGTATTCCCCGTTAAATGTGCCTTGTCCTCAAGTGCTTAAGACGCGGCACTTGACGACGGTGTGGTTTTTGTGAAGAGATGCGGATATTTCTTTCGAAATTGATCCTCATGTCCCTATGTAAACTCAGGACCTTTCCTAGAGTTCCATTGAACCTTAATGATTGGAATGCGGCTTTGTTTCAATTGCTTAACTTCATGATCTATGATTTCTACTGGTTCCTCGATGAAGTGAAGCTTGTCATTAATATGAAGTCCATCTAACAGAACGGCTAATGGTTCATCGGCATAGCACTTCTTCAAGTTGGATACATGAAACGTATTTTGAACCCTGCTCAGCTCTTGAGGAAGCTCAATCTTGTAAGCAACGGATCTAACCTTTTCCAACACCTTGAATGGTCCAACATACTTGGGGTTTAACTTCCCCCGTTTGCCAAAATGTACGAACCTTTTCCAAGGTGAAACCTTAAGCATAACTCTATCTTTAACTTGAAATTCCATCGGCTTACACTTTAAATCGGTGTAACTCTTTTGTCGATCATGAGCGGCTTAAATTCTTTGCTTGATCTGAATGACATTCTCGGTCGTCTCTTAAACTATTTCTGGACCGGTGAGTTAAACTTCTCCAACATTTGCCCAATAAACAGGTGAACGACACTTTCGACCATAAAGTGCTTCAAATGGTGCAACCTTGATGCTAGCGTGATAACTATTGTTATATGAAAACTTAACTAATGGTAAATGGTTAACCCAACCCTTTCGAAAGTCGATCACACAAGCACACAACATATCCTCGAGAGTTTTAATAGTTCTCTCGCTTTGTCAGTTAGTTTGTGGATGGTATTTAGTACTCATATCCAAATTCGTACCCAAGGCCTTCTGAAGTGACCTCAAAAAATTTGATGTGAACCTAAGGTCGCGATCACAAATGATTGAGACATGTATTCCATGCCTCGTAACTACCTTTTTCAGGTACATTCTTACCAATCTTTCCATGAGATCAGTTTCCTCATGGTAAGGATTGAGGGATTAGTAAGTCAATCAACAATCAACCAAATGGTGTCTTAACCTATGTAACGACTTAGGATGCTTCGTGATAAAATCCATAGTGATATCTATTCTCAACTTACCATTGAGGTTGTTTCGGGTTGCACCAACAAACCAATGGCCTTTGGACTTCTTATTGTTAGGCTTAACCTTAGCACATGTCAAACATTTGCTAACATAGGTGGCGATGTTGGCCTTCATATTGGGCCACCAATATAGCTTCTTCATGTCTTGATACATCTTGTTAGAACCTGGATGGATAGAGTATTTTAACTTGTGGGACTCGTGTATGATCACAGTCCTTAAATCACCCTAACATGGTAACCAACTCCTACCATTTAAGCATAGAGTTCCACCGACGCGGGGTTTTAACTTTTCCTTCGGTATATCCTTCCTGATCATACCTCCTACGTCTTCCTTTTTGAAGTTCTCTGGTTTTTGTGCCTATATTTGAGCTTCCAGAATTTGTTTGAGGAGATTCAAACCAATAGTCATTACTAAGGTTCGAACCCATAATGGCTTATTCTGTTCTTTATGGCTTAAGGCATCGGCCACTACGTTTGCTTTCCCTAGGTGGTAACATATTTCACAATCGTAATCGCTAAGCAACTCTAACCAACGATATTGTCTCATGTTAAGCTCCTTTTGATCAAGAATGTGTTGTAAACTCTTGTGATCTGTAAACAACGTACACTTGGTTTCGTATAAATAGTGTCTCTAAATTTTTAGTGCAAACACTACCGATCCAAGTTCCAAATCATGAGTCGTATAGTTTTTCTCATGAATTTTCCAATTGGCGGATATTAAACAATTACTTTCTCCCTTTGCATTAATACATCAACCAATACCTTTTGTGAAGCTTCGTATTAAACTACCCAAAATTCATCGCTGCCTTCAGGTTAGAGCCTGAATTGGCGCACTACACAACTTCTGACTTTTTTTACTGGAAGGCGGCTTCACCCCTTGTCACCCCAATCAAACTTATAACTCCTTTTCTAAGTAAGCTGGTCATTGACCTTAGCAGATCTTCGAAAATCCTTCAATGGAATATTCGGGTAATTACCCAGCAAGACCTAAATTTTGACGAATCTTCGTTGGGGTTTTAGGGAGTTGACCAACTCTTTTATGATGTCGATCTTGGCGGGATCCACATGGAATGCCTTGGCTATCAATCCACGTGGTCAAGAAAGTATACCTTGGGAATATAATTTCACATTTTGAGAATTTAGCATAAACTCCACTTTCTTAAGCAATTTTATAATTGCCTTATGATGTTCTTCATGTTCCCTTTTTGTTCCTTGAATAGATAAGGATATCGTAATAAAGATAATCACAACTATTCCAAAATATGGCTTGCACACACGATTCTTGGAGATACATGAATACGTCGGTGCGTTCTTTAAAACACAACTGGCATAACTTAGAACTCGTGATAATGACAATTATCGAGTTCCTGAATGCACCATTCTTGGAATATCTTTCGTCAATACTCGCAGATCGGTGATAACCTCGATCGCAGGTCTATCTTAATTCAGCGTTGGATCCTTAGTAGTTGGTCAAATAAATCATCGATCATTGGGTGTTGGATTAACGATTCTTCATCGTTAGCTTGTTTAGTTCTCGGTAGTCGATGCACATTCGAAATGATCCATCCTTCTTCTTGACAAACAAGACTGAAGCTCCCTAAGGTGAGGAACTGGGCCTTATAAGGCCTTTGTCAGATAGCTCCTGGTACGCTTCCGCTACGAATCGGAATCAATTCCTTCATTTCAGATGGAGCTAAACGGTAAGGTGCTTGTGCTACAGGTGCAACACCATGTATCAAATCAATTTGAAATTCCACTTGTCGAGTCAATGGAAGACCCGACAAGTCCTCAGGAAATACTTCAGGAAAATCTTGAACGATCGGTACGTCCTCAAGTCGCTTCCTCCGCTTGTCCTCAGTCTTCTTTGTAGTAAATGTGCAAAATAATGATTGACATCCTTTTTATCAGTACTTCTACGTTTTAGTGCACGAGATGATGTTCAATCGAGTCTCGTTTCCCCGGTCACTTCCGTTACCATGAGCAATCAACGTTTCATTTCCCCAGGGAATACGAACGATTTTCTCAGCACAAACAATGACAGCTTGGTACTTTGCCAACCAATCCATACCAATTATGACGTCAAAACTACCAAGTTCTATGGTCATTAAGTCAATATTGAATGGATGATTTAAGAAGTTTAATGTACAACCTCGATGATAGTGTTTAACCCAATTATTCTCCTGTCAGCTAGTTCAACATCATAATAATAATCTAAGGTAGTTGATGTAATATCAATTTGGGAGCTAAATGCAGTAGACACAAAACTCCTATCAGTACCAGTATCAAATAAGATAGAAGCATAGTGGTTGTTTAGAAGGAACGTACCCGTGATGACATTGGAGTACGGGTTTGTCCCTGCATGGCCTACCGTATACACTTTTGCTAGAGCATTGCCATTGCCAACTGGGTTGCCTCGATTGTTGTTCTTCAGTTTTGGACACTCCTTCTTGAAATGTCCTTGGGCTCCACACTCAAAGCAAGTAGCTTTCTGACCTGCTCTAGTGCCCCTTTGGTTGTTAGCAGTATTGGAATTTAAGGACTCCTACAGTCATGGGCCAGATGGCCAACTCTGTTGCACTTGTGGCATTTGAGAGCACACTGTCCGTCATGGTGATAATTGCATTTAGAGCACAAAGGTTTAGATCCTCCGTAAGGTTTCTTCTTACCAGACCCAGCAGTGTAAGCCCTGCCAGTGTTCTGCCTCTTTTTTTGTTGTTGTTGGTTCTGATTGTTCCTTGAGGTGTCCTCAAACTTCCTTTTATTCTCAGTCTGACGTTTAACATAAGTGCGGATCTTCTTATCCATCAGCTCAGTTGCAAACTCAGCTGCATCTTGCATTGTCTTCGGCTTAGACCCCATTACACTCCTATGTATCATGTCAGGGATGGACCAGACAACTTTTCAATTTATCAAACTCTTTGTGAAACATCTCCCGAATCAAAGCTAAACTCTGAAAGCGTTGAGTATAACTTGCAAGTTAGTACCCTTCACCTCAACTCCCAGATCTTCATTCTCTAATTTCCTTGATATCATTTGCGGAGGGCAGTACCTTAGCGAGTCATCATTTTCATAAGTGTAGTTCACAAGGCATGTTGTGTGCGCCATATTGACAACTGGTCTTGACATGGGATTCCACATGTTAAGGGCAACACCATGACAGGGTGCAAGTAGGAAAACTTAACTTGGTTACTCGAGCTTCAAGTTACTGATATAAAGACAGTACTCATTCTTTCAAACCATTATAGTTAGTCCAACAAACTCCTTCAGTACCTTTAAAAGTGTCATGCGGTTGACATTTGAGGAAAGTCATAGTAGTACACTCACGAGCAGTTCGTTTTGATTTCTACTACCCATTCCCGAATTATGGCTGTCATCGTCATTCCGGCTTCTGTCAATGTCACGTGCTACCAATGCATCAGCAACACCTTGGTCGATCAACGCCTTAAGTTAGGCATTTTTGACAGGTGTGGTGGTGGTGGTTGTGGTTGGGTGATGCCCTTGTGGTTCTTTTCGTTGGTGCCATTTTCTTCAAATCATAAGAAAATATAATACCCGTTAGATTTCATACAATCATAACCGTGACATGACATATACACAAAAAATAAAGTAAGATCACATCACACAGTGAAATATGCAACTGAATTAAAATTAACAATGGTGTAGCTAAATCGAACATTCATTCATAATAATTCGTTTTATAGGACATGGACATAATACTTCCATTCCATATATAACATATGTAATCTAGAAAACATACATGACCGGTTCGGTTACAAAATGATCACTACCATTAGGTTACAAGATGAAAATAAAACCTAGAGCCTTACTAGTCGGGAGTTACCCCGTAATACTTAGTAGGCTATACAAAATAGCTAAGACATAACCACATCTAAGAACTACTACCGACCTCCTCTGGTACATCAGGATGTGTTGGAACTCCAGCAGGTATCTGTAGTGCTATCATCTGAGTCAGCAATGTCCTCATCAGAGTCAGTTCCTCTACGAGTTGTGCCTGTCGTCTGCGCTCTGCAGCCCACAAATCTCCAATCTCAATCTGCTGTGCTAAAACCGTAGTCTATAGTGCTCTAACCTCAGAACGTGTCGTATCACTGGCATCCATAGACTGCACCGAAGCCTCACGAGCAGCTCTGGCCTCACTCTCCATAAGTCTACCCGTGCGAGTATGGAAGCGCCTATCTCTACGCAACAAGTTGAGCTGACCGGTCATCAAAGATCGATCACTCTATGCATCGTCAAGCCTCCTATAAATCTAATATGTATCCTGTCTGACAGTAGTGACAAAATCTGTCATCCTCTGACCTAACTCTGCCACATCAGTCGCCGGTATCTCCTCTGCAATCTCATCTGGATCCTCCCAAATATCAGTAATCCCGTAACCTATCTCCCTATCCGGGTCACGCCTAATCTCAGCATCCAGAGTGCCAACAAAACCATAATCTGCTCTAAAGCCTCCAGTAAGTCTAGTAGTAGGAGCAGATGAGCTCTCCCTGATCTCATATCTGGGACCAGGAGTAATGCACAACCTCTTCCGAGGCGGTAACGTAACCTCGGGAACATCCGCTCTATAGTTAATAGAGGGTAGAAGCAAAGGTGGTGATGATGTAGGTAATGGTATAGGTAAAAGTGGTGGTGTCCCTGATGGTGGTGTCCATGATGGTGGTGTCCCTGATGATAGTGTCCCTGATGGTGGTGGTGGTGTCGCTGCAGACTCATCAGTCTCGAATGGCTCTGTCTCCTCAGCGGAGGGGATAGGGTCCACAACTAGAGAAATAGCAGTAGAGTCGGTCGAAGCTAGGTACTCCTCCTCCTCCTCATCCTCCTCAGAGGCCTCCTCCTTATCCTCGTCATCAGCCTTATCCCCCGATGAGTCATCATCATCATCATCATCATCTCCTCCGTCAGCTGGATAGTCCGTGGGACCATCCTCTGACTCATCCTCTGGATCCTCCTCCGGATCTGAATCAACAATGTAGCCCGGAGATAGGGCTATGGGTAAATCAGCAGCAACATAAGGCTGATCCTCAACGGTAACCTCCTCATCAGATAGGTTAAAGTACTCAGGGTACTCTGGTCCTGGCACGTAATCTGGTGAGAGCGGTGCCTGCTCTGGATCCTCAGGGCTAGGCATGTATTCCAGTGATGGTGGGTCTACCGGATACATAGGGAGTCTATCGTATCCGTATATGATTACTCCTGGAGAACCTACGTTAGATGGCTCCTCGTAATCACTCAAGATGGATGTATAAGTAACCCCAGCTGATGCTTCGTCTGATGACATGACTGTATCCGTGACAACAAAAGAAGCTTATATAAGTATCAATATAAGACCCTTATAGTAATACACATAGTATATTATAACATGTATATCAATCATGACATCATCTAGTCTAACCAACTAATACAAACAAGTGTATGTATGTCCCGTGAAAACCCCTTTGTATGATGCAATGTTTGAAAATGGTTATAGTCCAAGTAAAAACATTTGACCTGGTTCTCTATAACCTTGGCTCTAGATACCAATCTGTAACACCCCCAAATCGGGTCGTAGCGGAATATGAGTCATGGGAGTGTTACTTCATAGATCAATAGCACAAGATATATATGAGAATAACCTCAAAAGGGTCGTAAAACTGATACATTGGATTTAAACAAATTATTTGTTACAAAAGCCCATAGCTTCACTTCTTCATTGTTCAAAAGGTAAAGATTCTAGCACATAACAAATATTTCCCCAAAATGTAATGCGACTAAATCTTTAATGCATATGACTTCCAAAATAAAACCACCAATGTATCCCTTGTCTTGTACCTCATTGACCTCCTGAGAAAACATGCTTTAAAATGTCAACAATAATGTTGGTGAATTCATAGGTTTGTAAAATGTATAATGTAGGACCACAAGATTTTCCAAGTGTATAACAATGCAACAAATGCAAACATCACAAAAATGTAATTACATTTCCCTAAGCCCATGACACTGAAGCTCGACATGTGTGAATTGCAATATAAATTACCTACATTGCCCTTGATGATGTTCTAAGCCACAACATCCCAAATCCGAAATGGTATACGTTCGTTGTCCGGCAAACCGACACAGTGAGCGCTACTCACCCGAACGGGGAGGTCAATCCCAAATAGATCTATTTATAACATTCGCGCTTACTCAGTAATTGACAGTTCATGATAATGGGCTCAGTGGGTTATCGTTACTTAGGCAAATACGTAATCATGATAAAATGTACACTTGCGTCTAATTTGTAAAACAATGCATGTTTCTCACCCTAAAAGTTATAAATCATTGTAATCGTAAAAACATGGGGCTATGAACTCACCTTAAGTAAATGAATCAACAATGTAAATCACAGAATGAAAATGCGTCACGTAAATGTCCGAACGCAACCTAAATAATTATAGGTCGTATGAGTACTAAGTACTTTGAATAACTAATACCACATATAATTCTATATAGCTACATCACCATCTAATTGCATTTGTGGAAAAATATTTAAATCGCATTTGATAAATAATAACCATGTATTTGTACACGTATAGTCGTATAAATAGTTCAATCGCCTTTTTAAAATAATATTTATAAAGTTTTAAACATGTATAAATATTTATTCCTTCATTAATACAGGATAATAAGAGAGTTACGTGGCAAAATTCTAACCAAGCCACCTAAGGCAAATCTGAAGTGTCAACTTCTTCATGAACTCCGACTTCTTTGTTGCAAAGTAAATAAAGAGTCAATGTCATAAAATACCTACGAAGTTTCAAAATTGTCCCGACCTCACCAACGAACTAAATTTCGTTCTGTCTAGACCAACGAACTTGTTTATTATGTGACAATATGACCAATATGACCGGCTAGTTATCCACGTCATTATTTTATTTTATTTTATTGTCCAAAATTGTTAACAAAATCTACGTGGCATGTATATATCTGACCCCACGTGTTCTTGACCCACCCAGAAGTGACCCAACGGATCTCTATGACACCACCCAGAATAAAAAGAAGAGTGCATAAATACTTTCATCCATTTCCATTCTTTTGTCCTTCACCATCTCAAGTCCAAACTACAAAGCAGAAATCGAACCTCAATCTTATACATCTCCATACATTCGAAACACTAACAATAAAAAAATGATCTTCATATATTTCTTCTTTTCTTTATCGTGTTGTTAAACAATATCAAGACCATTACAAGATCATAAACTCGATAAATAAACCTCTTCATTTGATCTAATAAAAGGGCTAAATCCTTTTCTTTTTAAATCCGTAAATAATGACCTGTATTATATACAAATGTTTTGTACATTCAATCTTTGGTACGATTTTAAAGAAAAACACTAAGAAGTAAGTCTACCTACGGTAGACCTTACTTGAATCAAAACGAATTATTTGTGGTTCACTCAATGAATTTAAAGGTTGTGTGGAATGAGTTCCATTCACATGTTAGTGGTTGTTATTGGGCTAATCGTTGTCGATTAACATGAAACGAACGAGGATGCGCTTTTTTTAAGATTGGACGAATTTCAGATATGTTTCAGATATGTTTGTGATGTTGATTGAAAATGATCATGCGATTCGGTGTGGCAGGGTTGTGGTGAGATAAGCGGGCGGTGGTAACAAGAAATGTGATTAGGGTTGTGTTAAAAGAGTAAGATTAGGGTTGATGTTTGTTATTAGTTTTGTTGATGTTCTTGTGTTTTTTGGATTTGGGATCTAGTGTTATGAAATGTCGTGGTTCAAAGTGACAATGGATTTTTGGATCTGGTGTTGATGTTCTTGTGTGTTATGAATTTGGGAAGATGGTTGACTTTTTAGGTAGTAAATCCATCTTGTATCCTTATTTGGTTTAATTAATTTAAAAGAAAAATCGGTGCCAGCTTGGAAGATAACTGCCACGGTGTCGGTAAAAATTTATGATATAGGTCATATCAGAACAATATTTGAAAGTTCATTGGTCTAAACAGAACGAAATTTAGTTCGTTGGTGAAGTCGGGACAATTTTGAAACTTCGTAGGTATTTTATGACATTGACCCGTAAATAAAAGGTTATGAAAAACCACCCACGTTCTGCAACAAATAACCGCTTCAACTAACCGCCTTCCAAATAACCTTTGCTTCTGGTCTCATCCAATAGCTCTCCACCCACATACACATACACACCTAATAATCTCTAATTTACAATTGTGATTGCAACCATATGAAAGTCGGTAGACTAAAGCACTCTTTTATATGTACTTGAGACTATGTGATCAGGTACGTTTTTATGATAAGCCAATAATTTTTCTTTTTTATATTTGATAGCAAATAACCGTGGCTTCTACTTTGCCATCTTAATTATGGTTTCAGATTTTGGGAATGTAACAAATTGACATTAGCAATCTATGCACACAACATGTTTGATAAAGGGTTTGGTTGGTTGAGTTTTTATGCACTGCTAATGGAGAGATGTAGATCGATCGTTCGAGTTACGGCAACGCGGTTTAAGATGAGTTCCAACTTCGATGTTTAACTAATGCTTATTCAAGTATTAGAGATAGGTAAAGGGTTTGGTTGGTTGAGTTTTTATGCACTGCTAATGGGTATAGGATTATAATATATATAATAATGTTGGATAAATTATGATGTTAACAGTGGTTTCAAGATGGAATCGACATGCAGCTTACGCCAAGGACGAAGGTAATATATCTTCTGATAAGTTCGCTGTAAATGTGGCCTTTTTATCATGTCTAGCTTTTTACTATTTGGTTGCGAGTAAGATATCGTGGTCACTTTTTTTTCTTACATACTGCTTAAGACTATTTATTAGATACCTTGACTACTATATCATTTATTAATGAATTTAATACAAATTATGGGGGTGATTGAGATGGCTTAGTAAAATGACTTCTTTACTTATTGTTATTGTATCAATTCAGATATTGGAACAAGACATTAGTGATGCTAATTGCACCTCACGTTTCCTGCAGGGATAAATCTTCACAAACGAAATAAAATAACTGCTCTGGAAGGTATGTAAGTGATCGTTTAAACATTGAGGGCACAATGTCAATTTTTATTTATTTATTCATATTTGTTTCTTGGTGCAGGGAACAGGCAAA
>BQNB010030685.1:0-54651 GCA_026074375.1 Tanacetum coccineum | reverse complement strand
GATAGAACGAAATAGTTTAGCTGCCAATCAAGGCATATCACACTTGACAAGAAATAAATAAAAGTATTTTTAGAATTTATTTAAATCCATGACCACAAACGGTTACCAAACCAAAGAGTTGTTATCTTTATATTACTCTTTCATCATCCTATTGTTTTTGCTCAAAATAGCTTGGTGGATCATATGGGTCACGCAGTGTAACTCCAAAATGTGAAGCTATATGCTCTAGAACTCTAGCATATATGTTTGAATGATAAGACTTCCTACGCGTCATCCTCTCTATTTCACCTATTCGGAAGTAGTAGGGCGTGGAGCCCTTGGTGTTGCTACTCTTGGAATAATAGGTGCAGTCTCTTTAGGTATCAACCTCCCATTAGAGCCGATCAATTCTCTAAGGATGTTGGCATCCAATGTTCCGCAATAAGTTGGGGCACTTATCCTATTTAGCACTTCATTGCTCAATATACCAAGTCTTTTCGCAATCCTCGTCACAAACTGTCCACAACAGATCAAACTTTCTCATGGTGTTCCGACTCCCTTTGTAACACCCTTAAATCTGGGCACGCAGCGGAATGTTGAATATCTGAGGGCGTTACATTTTTGGATCAATAGCACAAGATCTGAGAACGACTACTAAACGTGTCGTTTGAAAAACAAAGATACATTGGATTAACAAAATACTTGTTTGTTACATAAGCCCATGGCTTCAAATTGTTCAACAATATAAATAAAGATTCCGGTTTATAACGATTTTCCCAAAATGTAATAAGACCCCAAATCTTAAGTGTTGACTCTTCAATTATTGACTTCCAATGTATCATCGCACCTCGTGCCTTATTGACCTGAAAAACATGCTTAAAACATCAACATAAAGTTGGTGAATTCATAGGTTTATGTAAATCAATGGTAGGACCGCAAGATTTCCAAGTGTATGATTTAGCAACACATGCAAACATCATAAAAAGTGATTACGTTTTCCTAAGCTCATGACACCGAAGCTTGACATGTATGAATGCAAATAGATTGCCAGTAATTGCCCATGAATGATGTTCTAACCCGAAATCCCAAATTCGACATGCTATAACGTTCGTTCCCAGTAATAGCTAGTCACCCGAACGGGGATTGTCAATCCCGAATAGATCTATCAATAACATACGCGCTCACACAATGCAGTTCTCAACTACAACTATGCAACTAACAGTTCATGATAAAGGGCTCAATGGGTTATCCGCTAACTTAGTCAAACACTTGATCGTTGAATAAAAATGTAGACTTGCGTCAAATAATAATAAAACAAAGCATGTTCTCACCCCAAAGATGTAAATCATTTAAATAACATTAAAACATGGGGCTAAGAACTCACCTTAGCAGGTAGTTCTCTGAATGATAATAAATATCCAAGTAATGTATTAATCACTAACCGTCAAAGTAACCTAAGCGTGAAAATACGTCCAGTCTTAGTCTACACATTTAAGCCAATGACTCATTGTATAAACTAAATTCCATTTCAAGTTTATATATACTGTTATCACTTGTGTGGTGGTGCACATGATTATCGTATTTACACTCTCGTTGTTTCTCGAAAAACGTGAAATCGTCATTTAATAAATTACACTTTATTTATTAAATTGTTACTTACGCCCGTTAATAATCCGAACATATTTATATTCGATTGTCTCGTTAAACGTTAATTAAATTCCGCCTTGTCATAAAAATTACTTTCAAGTATTTGTTTTAACACTTTAAACCTAGGTCTCTAAAAATATCAATATTTTCCACTTCCAACCTTCTAATTCAATAATGACATAACTAGTCCCTTAACTTTTGAAATTTACAACTTAGATCCTTATGGTTTTAAATTAGTCCCTAACGTTTCAGAATGTACAAAAATGGTCCTTGGAGTTATTAGATTCAAAAATGACAATTTTAAACCTTTAAGTTTCAAAATTGTCAATTTTTGTCCCTATACTTGTAAAATTTGAGTTTTAACTCTAATTAAGTTTCAACAAGTGACAAAATGACTTTTTAAGTTTAATGAAGCTGCGAAATTCAATTGGCTTATAAATAAGCTCTATTCGAGCTTATTTAGGCTTAATGGGCCAGTTTTGGCCCATTAAGGTCCAAAATGAGTTTTAATGATCCAAACTAGTTTTAATAGGTTCAACACATTTAATAAGTCCAATTAAATCTAATAAGCTGCCAATAAGCTCAGCGAGCTTATCTTGGCTTATTTTGAGCTTATTGGGCCCGAAAGCCAAATAGCTTACTCGTCAAACACCCTTAAGGGTTTATGGGTTTTGCTAGCTCATTTCCAACTTGTATTAAGCCCAAACAAACTGTTTTTATTTCGGCTTATTCAAAATAAGCTAATAAGCACTCCTATTGGGTCGGCTTGGGCCTGTTAAGGCCCGATAAGGGTTTTAAGGTGTTTTGTTGGGTCCATTGGGGTCCATTAAGTGCATTTAAGTCTATTAAGCTTATTGAGCTCTCATAAGCTCACCAATAAGCTGCCCAAGCTTATTGTGAGCTTATCCGCTTATTTAGGGCCCATTAATGGGCTAGAAGGCCTATTAAGGGTTCGAATGGGTTTCTAAATAAAATGAAAGCCCTATGTGAAGAAAATGAGCACTTCAAGATCATGATTAAGCCCGAGTGGCTTATTAATAAGCCGTGGCTTATAAATAAGCCCTCGTTGGGCCTTGTTGGGCTCAATAGAAGCCCGATAAGGGTTCTATCGGTTTGGGCTTTATTCCTTAGTGTCCACTAGCTTATCTAGGCTTATAATAAATCTTATAAGTGGCTTAAGTTCACAAATAAGCCGTCCTAGCTTATTTGTGGCTTATGGGTCTTGTGGGCTCACAAAGATGGGTCGTGAAGTTCAATAAGAGTCTGAATGGTTTATTAAGGTCTCATGTGGGTTTCGTTAAATCGTCTAGCATCAAAACGATGTGCCTAGCATTTCCTAATTGCGACCCATAACATGCAAACGTTTGATAGTCTCATATACTCCCTCCCTAGCCATGTCATTACGTTTTCTTTAAAAGTTTACGTGTAGCTTTCTTATATTTTCGTGCCTAGGGTTATTGTTTACGTTGAAGTCACTAGTGTGTCCATAACCATCATTGTACATGTGTTTTAATGAGTCCTCGCCCACACAAATGATATCTTACGCCACATTAGGCATGCGCACTTTATATATATCGCGACATACGTTTAAAAATTCAAAAGGAAATGATATTATGAAACGTAAAGTGTTGTTGTGACTTACAAAAGTCCTATAGCTTTTAGATGGAGGAGTGGACGTGTAGTGTACAAATCCCTAGCTCGTATAACTCTTGTGTGACAACCTTAGTGCTTATAGGTTCGAATGAAAAGAAGTGGGAGGTGTTTGCTTCATATGTATCCCGCAACAATAGAAAGAGATTTAAATGATGGTGTGAGTTAACAAGAGTGTCAAATGGTGAGATATAAATGTATATTTATAGGCAAATGAAGTGTTAGGATCACATAAATGGACCCGAACAAAGAAGCTTCGGTCACTCGAAGATGCAAGACAAAAGTCTAGCTCGAAAGACAATGTTAATTGATGTTTATTATGTATACGGGCCAAGATGTAAAAAGCCCAAAAAGAAAGCCCTCAAAGGCAAATCCTAGTTAGTATAAATACACCTAGTTTAGTCAAAATTAGGTTAGCTACTTCATTATCATTTTTCATCTTAGGGGTTTGTAGCAACTCTTTGTTTTTTCTTTTAATCAAAAGTTCTTTAATGTTTAATCTTTCTTTTTGCCATTGATCTTGTGATTTCATCCATGGAATGATCTAGGGATCCTACAATTGGTATCAAGAGCCTACAAGATTGATGTATTGATTTGATTTGGTTTGTATTTTTTTTATTTCCTTCTTGATCTCGAAATATAAAAAAAAGGGGGTTTATGATTATTTGTTTGTTGATTCTAGATTCAAATGAAGGTTTTATGTTTTAATCTCATATCAATCAAATCCATCTTGTGAGCAAATCACGATCTAGTATTTTTTCCTTTGTTCTTGTTGTTTTGGTTCGAAAAGTGTTAAAAAAAGACGTAGCGATCGAACGAGTTCTAGCTGTTTCGATCGAACGAGTGGAATTCAAGATTGATCGAACGAGTGGAATTCAAGATTGATCGAACGAGTGGAATTCAAGGTAGGACCGAACGAGGGGAAAACAAAAGGATCGAACAAGCTTCATCGAACTAGAAGGATCGAACTAACGGTTCGAACGAATCGATCGAACAAGACCTTCGAACAGGGAACGAACTAGAAGGAACGAACAAAGAGCGATCGAACGATTGGTTCGATCAAGCGATCGAACGTGTGGATCGAACAGTGGATAGAACAAGTGATCGAACTAGAGACAATCGAAACCGAGACATTCGAAACGATACGAAAAAAATTTTTTTACCCGAAAAACGCTGACATCATACGATACGATCGATAACGAGACGATCGAACAGACGATCGAAACTAGACGACCGAACTATACGAACCCGAACAAGCAAAAAAAATTTTTGTGTCGATTGTTTCTGAAATTGTTATACCAGCTCGAAAACGGCCCAACGGTCAAGACTCTTCCTCTTTGAGCAAGAGCCCTGTCATTTTTTGGCCATTCGGAGTCATTTAGGCCCTCAAAACTGCATTTTACTGTTTAAAAATTACCCGAAAATCACAAACCTCACACCAAGTCATCAATCAACAATCACTTACGATCAGATCATTACTAAACAAACTTATTCAATGGCATCCAATGAAGAAACAAATGCTGCAGGTACCGATACTCGTCCACCTATGTTGGTTGAAAGTGACTACGATTCTTGGAAGATTCGTATACACAGGTACATTCGAGGCAAACCCAATGGCAAGCAGATATGGAAATCTATCCAGAATGGCCCTACACCTCACCCTATGATCACTGATCCTCCACCTACTGATTCTGCTGCTGTGCCTGCACCAAGGAAGAAACTTGATTCTGAATTCAGTGAAGAGGAAAACAAACTTGAGATGGCTGATACTCAAGCTGAAATCATTCTTAGTCAAGGTCTTCCTGAGTGACACCTCCTCAACAACCTCCATCAAACAAGCACATCAAAGGAGAATTTGGGAGAATAATGTGGAGATGCTTATCAAGATCATGTAGACTATTCAACAAAGAAGGAAGATCTGTTTGATGTATGAACCTTTCCGTGCTATTGGAAACGAAAACAATTCAAGACTACTTTGTGCGTTTCCACAAGCTTGTGAATGACATGAAGATTACTCAGCTCAACATTCCAACTCATCAGATGAACACCAAGTTTGTCAACAACCTTCCGGCTTATTGGGGTAAGTATGTGACTAAATGTCAAACAGAACATGGATATCTCAACTACACCTTGTGTTCAGATCTATTACTCCATCTCAAAGCCTATGTGCTCATGCCAAAAAGACTCTCAAGAAACAGGAGCATCTATCAAGTATTGGTTGATCCATGGCTATGTTGCTCACACCACATCTGCACCTGTCTTCATCACCCTCACTTCTAGTCCTCAACCTACTGCTCCATATCTCCGAATGACCTTTGAGTGGTCCACTATGACACAGATGCAAATCTCTTAAGTGTTTCCCAAAGCAGATTTCCACCCCAACAACCACTCCGGACATTCCTCAACAACAAGACTCATGCTACGGGCATGATGTCAGATTGTTACTCGAACCATTCAGAGGACGGCTCCTGTAATAATGTTAATACAGTACTCATGGCAAGAAGGTAGATATGTTACAACTGTAAGGAGAAGGACATGTACCTAGGCATGTAAAGAACCCAAGAGAAAGAGTGTTGACTCCTCAGTTACTTCAAAGATAAAGCTTTACTGATGAAGCTAAAGAGAAAGGCGATGTGTTAGAAGCAGAAGCTGAAGCATTCCTCCGCTGATGGTATAATGCACCGCACCTTATGATCAACCTCAGGCACCTGACTACAACACACATGTTCAAGCCAATCACGAGGATGCATATTACTCAGACATGGATTAAGGCCCGCTAATGCCTGCTAGTCGCTTTCATGGCCAACTTGTCAACCACTAGTGCAACCAACAATTCATCCATGAGGTACCCCCAATGACAATCAACATCTTTGATAATGTGTGATTATCATTGAATCAGGAGATGCAACCCAGGAAGAAACATTTAGACCCCGATGCTGAGACTGAGATTGCTGACAATACGATCCCGTATCATCATATCTTTCTTGACACCGACGCCATCAAATTTCCAACTTAGGTATCTGTTGACACATCTGATAAAGTACTATGATTGCATCTTAACAGACTTGCAGAAACCCACTAGACGGAACATGCTAAGGTTAACCAAGAAAAATGTTTGGAATAGAGACCTTAAAAAAATGAGTTTCCTGCAATGTAAGCAAGAAATATGTCGACTAGATACCCCAAGGTCAAACTTGATCTTGAAAACAAAGTTAGACAGGAAACAAGCCCTAGTGATTTCAGCGTAATAAACTAACGCTTAAACTTGGCAAGAAAATTATTTGCCTTATAAGTCACTCTATTCAGGAAAATAAAAATCAATTGCATTTTTACAATCTGAAAAGGAAGAATATTTATCTGAGAAATAGAAACAAGCAGATAGTGTATACTAATGAAATAGTTTGTTTAAAAACTGCTAACAAAGTTTGCAAGAGATCTGTTGCAAAGATTTAACAATGCCAACAACAAAACTAATCCCCATGCTTTTCAAAGAAACCTAAAAAGGCAACCAATGACTTCACAAGGACATCCTATGCTCCCGAAACCCAGGTCTAGTTATATTGGCCAAAGCGTGCTAACCTGTTTTGGATGATGCTGATACCCTTTTGCATACCAATCCATCACCCTGTGAGTATAAAAGTTTGGGGGTGGGATAGTGAAGAGGTCTTGGTTCACCAAGTTGTTAGCATGAAAAAGATGAACGAAAAACCAGGGCATGTTCGACCCAAGAACGGTTTCTATGACAAGCTAAATGCCCTTATGTTCGTTCCTCAGAAGGACCTATCTGGAGATCAGGCGTATTGGCTTTCTGCCAACGAAATTGCTAGTCAAGCTAGTAAATCAGCCACGCCTGCTACTCCTTTTGTTCGTAAAAGTCGACCTCCAAGTCAAGTTCTGACCAGTCTTCGAAACGTTAATGCTGTTTTTCCTCAATTTGAAGGTATCATAAAAGAAAGAACAACACAAAGACCAGACTATGTTTCTGAATGGTGTTTTGATTATGCAAAACAGTTTGTTGAACAACAACTGGTACCATTTTACGACCATTTCAAAAAACATATCCAAGTTGCTAATGATACATTTTTCAAAGAGATAAAAGAATTTGAACAGATTTTTGATGAATTGGAGGCGGAATATGAACAATGTGTTCTTGATAACAAGAACCTGACCATAGAGAAGAAAAATCTTTTAATCATAAATGAATGCTTAATTGCTGAGTGTTTAGAAAAAGATATCTGCTCTATTGTGCTTACTTCCGATATTGTTGTGCCCCCTAGTTCGAATTGCCTTTGCGAAGATCTTAGATCTGCATGCGATAGGGAACACACTAAAGTTCTTGAACTTGAAGCTGAGATTTCAAAACAGAAACAGCTAATTTCTGAATCTGAGAAACGTTTTGCATTTCTCGAACAGAATTATGTTAGTTTACAACTTAAATTTCAAAACTATAAACAGTGCATAGACACTTCGAGTGCCTCCAATGCAATTTTTGAAATTAACAAGTTAAGACAACAGCTTCAAGGGAAAGATGACACGATCATGGCAAATTTCGATAAGACTCCATCAACATCATGAAGGTGTTGAATGTAGGTTCCACTGAAGGTAGTTGTGACCAACAGGCATTAGAAACTGACAGAATTCAGTTGAAAGATACGATTACCTCACTTAGGATTCAGCTAGATGGCCTTAAGGTAGAAAACGTGAGTCTGAAAAGACGATATGATGAACTGTCAAAGGCGAATACTCACTCACGTACTGCATACACTGAAAAGCTTAGTGCCTTCACTGCTGAGAATACCAAGCTGAAAGCCCAAGTGACTGGTACATGCAAGTATGGACTTCAACCTCTGAGACACGTAGAAGTGCTTGCTCCTGAATTGTACAACATTAGTGTTCTATAGTATATTCCACCACCAAACATGCTAACGGGTCAAACCAACCAACCCCGTTACCTAAGAAGATCACGTAACTTTTAGTGAACCCCCCCCAACCATCACTCAAACCACTCAAAAACCACAAATGTAGTGCATCCTAATAAGTAAACAACGTGTAGTACCTATGTCTACAGAGTAAAACCCACTTCTGGAGCAAGCAAACTGTGCCTAAGAGAGCCCCTTCGGATCATAGTCTTTCCGGTTAAGATTGCGAATGCGAGAGAGTAGAAAAGAACACCATAGGACTTTGAATAAAAAGAATCGTGTGATTCTAATTTTGCTTGTTGAAACATTCGGATTACTGTTTCAACTTTAACAAAAATGTTTGTGTGCTGTAACAAAATCTTTGGTTTTTGCTAATCATACTGATTGTTTGGTTATGTGTGATGGTTCTGTGAATGTTAAACCCCACCAGACTAAGCGTTTTAAACGCCAACCCAAGAAAGAATGGAAACCCATTAAGAGAGACCTGGCAACCCATTAGCAAACCATTGCTAATAGCAAGCTCAGTGAAGCCCACTGAAGGCATTTCTCATTATTTGAGAGCATCCTTTTATACTAGGATCATGGAAACTACTAGATATGCAATAGAACTACCCCCGGTGCTAGTTCTAGCCCTAAAATAACTATGGTCTCTAGGTTTGCCTAGATCATAATCTTAGTGATCGACATTCAGGTTCCCAAAGGGAATCTCTGTATTTTGATTGTATAACTAACGTCAAAACCCTAATCAGGCATCCTATCACCGTAAATGTTTGTATTATCGCAGTAGTACAAATTGTCTATTGTATCTGGATTCTGATGCTCAAGACATATATATGCCGTGGATCGGGCACGTCTATCAACTTGTAGAAAAGTTCATATGGAACAAAGTGAAATGCAATGATGAATATAGCAGCAATCATCGGCTATGGTGATTAAAAACTGGTGACACTCATCTCTCGAGTCTATTTATGTTACGGACTCAAGCACACCCTAATCTCAGTAGGACCAGTTTTGTATGGAGGTTTAGAAGTTGCATTCCGGCGACAGCATTCATGTCACATCCCAGAACTAACGATATGGTAGATCTACTCAAAGGTCACGGACAACCAACCTGTACTCAATCTCAAACTGAATGATAAGTTGCAGCTCACAGTTTGCTGCTTACAAAATGTTTAGAGGGCATTTAATTGGGTATTGTTTGAGTCCTATTAATTCTAGTAATTCCGGGTGCGTCCAAATCGTATTTTTTTGCGTCGCGTAATCTTTTACGGGCCAATAAAAAATAAAATACACAAAGTACATAATTATCTCTTAAATAATTATCTTCCTTAGTTGATGGTAAAACCGTTAATTCATTTGATGACCGTATTACATTCATTGAATATTTTTAGGTCTACGTGATTTAAAACTTAAAGTAAATATAAAAGTAAACGGCGTACCGGACTAAAAAAAATAGTGATCATTAATAAGGCATATAAGACACGAAATGATACATGTTACATTCTCTACCCGTATAAAAGAGCTTTGTCCTCAAAGCTAGACCTGTAGTGATGACGAAAACCCGGTTTGTGAAGAGATTATGGTATATTTGTTTGAACGAATCTTCACGTTCCCAGGTAAACTCAGGGTCCCGCCTAGAGTTCCATCCCCGCGAACCTTAACCAATGGTATCCGGCTTCGCTTCAATCGATTTGATTCTCCCCTTCCATGATTTCATGGGCTCTTCCACAAACTAGACTATCGTCAACAGAATTCCTACCTAACGAATGACTAATGGTTCGTTAGCGTAACATTTCTTCAGATTAGACACATGGAAGGTATGGTGAACTCTGCTCAACTCTTGAGGAAGTTCCAGCCTGTAGGCAACTTTCCTAACTTTTGCTAACACCTTGAAAGGTCTGACATATCTCGGGTTCAGCTTGCCCCGCTTACCAAACCGTATAACCCCTTTCTAAGGTGAGACCTTGAGCATAACTCTGTCCCTAATCTCGAATTCCATCGGCTTTCGTTTCCGATCAGCGTAGCTCTTTTGTCGATCCTGTGCAGCTTGCATCCTTGCTTTGATCAGGACGATCTATTCTGTTGTTTTCTTGATTAATTACGGCCAGACATTGCGGCTTCCCCAACTCTGTCCCAGCACGACCGGTGATCGACATTTTCGTCCATTACATTGCCATCGAAAGGGGCGGCCTTTATGCAAGCCGTGATAACTAATTGTTGTATGAAAACTTAAACCAATGGCAAATTGCTTTAACCCCAACCTTTGCCCAAAACGATCACGAAAAAAATTATCGAAGATAAAACAAAGCATGTAGCATGTCCTTGAGAGTTTGAATGGTTCTCTCGCTCTGGCCGTCAGTTTCTGGATGATACGCCGTGCTCATACTAATATCTGTACCCAAAGCTTTTTGAAATGATCTCCAAAAATTTGAAGTGAATCTTCTATCACGTCATATATAATTTGAGGCAGTACTCCGTGGTCTTGCCACTATCCTGTCCAGGTACAACCTTGCCAATTTGTCCAATGGATCATTCTCCCTTATTGGCAAGAAGTGAGGCAGATTTTGTAAGTCGATCCACAATCACCCAGATGGTGTCGAAACCTTAGTGACGAACCGTAAAGTTTGGTGATAAAAAATCCATCATGAATTATCCACTTCCACTCGGTATTTCGTGGTTGTACAATCAATCCCGATGGCCTATGATGTTCGGAACGGCCTTGACCCTTGCACATGTCCAGAACATTTGCTAACATACGTGGCGATGTCAGCCTTCCATGTTTTGGCCACCAATATAAATTCTTCACATCTGGTACATCATCTTTCGAACGTGGGGGGATTCCCGATTATGGAAAGAATATTTTCGAACTTGTGTGACTCGTGCATAATCACGATCTTAAGGTCCCATAGCCAATGATCATAACTCTTGCTTGTGTAAACATAGTGTTCATCGGCACGCGGTTCCAATCTTTCCCTGGGTATATCCCTTCGGATTATACCCGCCTACATCTTCATTCATGAGATTCTCTTCTCTAGTCTCTTAGGCTTCGATCCTGAGCTTCTAATATTCCGTTTGGGAGCTCCAAACCATATGTCCTAACTAAGGCTCGAACCCGAAGTGGTTTAATCCATTCCTTACGGCTTAGCGTATTGACCACTATGTTTGCTTTCCCTGGATGATAACGAATATCACAATCGTAGTCACTCAGTAACTCTAGCCAACGGCGTTGTCTCATGTTAAGCTCCTTCTGATCGAGAATGTTTTTTAGGCTTTATGGTCGTGAACACGGTGCAACTGGTTCGAATAGAAGTGTCTCCATAACTTTAGGGCCCAACACACTACCGACCCAAGTTCTAAAATCATAGTGTGTAATTTTCTTCTGTAAACTTTTAGTTGTCGATAAGCAATGCAATCACTTCTCTCTCGTATTAGAACAACAGCCTAAACCTTGTCTGGAACCCATCACATTAGACCACAAAGTCCATCGCTTCCCTCAGTAAAAGCCAGAATTGTGCACTGTCACAACTTCTGCTTTATTAAACTGAAAAGCGTTCTCTTTCCTTTTGCTCTCCATGTCGAACTTAATTCCTTTCTGAGTAAGTTTCGTCATTGACTTAGCAATCTTCGAAAATCCTTAATGAACCTTTGATAGTAACCAGCAAGACCTAGAAATTGGCGGATTTCTGTTGGTGTCTTAGGAGATGCCTAATCCTTGATAGATTCTATCTTGGCTGGATCTACATGTATGCCTCTGCTATCAATGACGTGTCCGAGAAATTGTACCTTCGGGATCCAAAATTCACATTTTGAAAACTTAGCATACAACTGCTCCTTCTTAAGCAATTCCAAAATTGCCTTAAGATGTTCTTCGTGTTCTTTCTCATCCTTTGAATAGATAAGTATGTCATCGATGAAGACAATTACAAACTTATCCAAGTAAGGCTTGCACACTCGGTTCATGAGGTCTATGTATACCGCAGGTGCATTTGTCAGTCCGAATGGCATAACCTGGAACTCGTAATGGCCATACCGAGTTTGAAATTCCGTCTTAGGAATGTCTTGCTCTCGTACTTTAAGCTGGTGATATCCTGATCTCAGGTCTATCTTCGAATAAATACTGGATCCTTGAAGTTGATCAAACAAATCGTCGATCCTCGGAAGTGGATAACGATTCTTTACTGTCAGCTTATTTAACTCACGTAGTCCGATGCACATTCCTGAACAATCCCTTCCTTTCTTTTTTGACAAATAAGACCGGGGCTCCCCAAGGTGAGGAACTAGGCCTTATGAATCCCTTGTTAGAAAATTCTTGTAATTATTCTGATAATTCCTTCATTTCGGATGGAGCCAATCGATACGGTGCTCGAGCTACGGGGCGGCTCTTGGAATTAAGTCGATTTGGAATTCCACTGGTCGAGCTAGAGGAAGACCTGGCAAGTCCTCGGGAAATACTCCAGGGAAATCTCAGACGATTGGTACATCCTTTACCTGTTTTCCTTTTGACTTGTCCTCCTCTTTCTTGGCGGATATATGTGCTAAAAAGACCTGGCATCCTTTGGCCATGTACTCTTGAGCTTTTGAACATGAGATAACTGTCAATCGGGATTCTCTCCCGTTGTTACTTTCGTTGCCACCAAAAGTCAAAGTTTCATTCCCATAGGGAATTTGAACAAGTTTCTCATCGCACAAGATCACGGCGTGACATCTTCTTAACCAGTCCATACCGATAATGACATCGAAACTACCCAGTTCTACGGGCATTAGATCTATGTTGAACGGATGGCCTAAGAAATTTAAGGTGCAACCTCGTATAATTGTGTCTATCTTGACTAATTTCCCATCAGCTAATTCGACATCATAACAATTTTCTAATAAAGTTGGGGCGATATTTATCAAGAACCAATCAGTGGATATAAAACTTATATCGCAACAAGTGTCGAATAAGATAGATGCATAGTGGTTATTTAAGAGGAACATACCCATGACGACATTAGCATCAGGGTTTCCCGGTGCATTTCCCCTCCTTTCTGCATTCCTAACTGCATAAACCCAGCCTTCTGTATTCCCATTTCCTCCATCTTTATTCTTCAGCTTAGGACAATCTCTCTTGAAATGTCCTGATGCTCCACACACAAAAACAAAAACCATTTCCCTTGGGTCTTCCCCATTGCCCCTTCTGAGTATTAGCAACATTGTGTTACCATAGTAATCCTGCATAATCGCAAGCGAAAGTGCCATATTGTTTACACTTGTGGCAACCGCTGGGTGCGCAGTGCCAATTGTGGTGAAGATGGCACTTGATGGATTTGTGCAGAGATCCCCCAAAAGGCTTCCTTTCGCCAGTCCCCATGTTGTAGACTTTGGCGACATTCTTCCTCTTGAAGGGTTGCTGTTGGTGACCGTGGTTGTTTCTGGATGAATCATCAGCCTTCCTCTTGTTGTCAGATTGCCTTTTCGCGTAGGTGCGGAGTTTCTGATCTATCAAGTCATTGGCTAACTCAATAGTCTCATCCAACGTCTTAGGTCTGGCAGACTTGACTGTCACACCCCGCCAAGGCGGAAACGCGAGGCATAACATGAAAGATATTAACATAGCACATGGTATCTTTATAGAGGAATACAAATAGTGTAATAATGCAAAGACACATGTGTCATGATAACATCCAACCAAAAAAACCAGACGACCAAATATGAATATAAGGATTACCAATCCAAACAGTCTTATATATCAAAAAACAAGTCTAGAAATCAAATCAACATATTGCTCAAATAAAACGGCATAGCAAAAACATAGATCTTCAACTTGCATCATATGGTCCTCACTAGCACTCTCTCTAACAAAACATCAATTTCGAACACTGAGTTACCTGAAAACGATGCTAAAACACGTCAACGACTAGGGTTGGTGAGATCCATAGGTTTTAGTCAAACCCACCTCAAAACATTTCAAACAAAACAACTATTACTGTGATAAAGATAAACATTGCATGGCATATCATGAAACTATCACATACTACAAATCAATCATCTAACTAAAGTAATTATGAACGTAAACTCTTGAGTTCAATAGTAATTTCAAGTTAATTTCATACTTCATAATTATGATTATATAATTTAACCATAATTATATTGACTAAAACATGTAGTCAATGTGCTGAAGTAGCTTTACAATATATCTTGACGTTTAAATGTAATAGGGCAACAAACATCTTGTGTGTTTAAGTCCTAGTAGAATTATTAGATTCCTTACCTTGCGGTCAATAGAAACCAATAATCATATTGTTATATGTTGTTCCTTGCACACACTTAAGATTTCTCTCACTTGTGTACGGGACAACATGATCTAAAGTAGACAAACAGGACGACAAGCGCTCGATTGTATACACAATATGATAATGTCATAGATATTAAAAGTGGATTCGAACCATAACGTTTAATAAGGAATTGTGGATTATTATTCTATAGATAACGTTTCAGGAAGCAACATAAAAAAGGCAACTTGTTATCTAATAAAATAAAATGCAATCTTTCTTTAAACTATGGTTGTTCATATTCGAAAAGTAATGAATTATTTCAAACCAAGTAAGAAATAGTATGGGTAACTAACAAGGAGATAAAGCTTGTAGTTCCTACTGAATTTGACAACAATACATGAATGTCTTTTCAGTTATAAAACACAAAGCTCCCACTGGATTTGTCAACATTGTAAGTGCTACATCACCAGTAGAAAGCAAATAGCGATTTATTTACTTTCCTACTCTCTTAGAATGCCTACAAGTAGCAACGTACTTAGGTATTGAACATAGTATATGAAGTTCTACTTATGTATATGAGGGACTAGCCATTCATGCTTTCATTAACTTGAACATTTTAGCATGCAATTCCTCCTTAATCGGTATGACCAGCCACAAGGGTGTTTAGCACTATAAGGAATGAAATGAGTCCAAGAAAATTTACCTAGAAGACCTCTAGCAATTTTCTTTACTCATTGCGGTTTATTGAGAATTCCTCTTATTAACATTTAAAACTCATACATCGTCTTGACAAGTGCAAGATGTTATTATTTGGGTAGCTATAGAAAAAAATGTACTTAAGTTACACAAATATTTTATCTTTCAAAGGTTTCATAACCGAAAAAGGGTAATGAAAGATTGAAAGTGAGTTTAAATTTAATGAGAAAACTTCAATTGTAATCATATCTTTGTTTTGTCAAGCAAGGAGAAGAGATAGGAGTAAGCCTCACACTTCTAACCAGGAAAAGAGACTATGTTTGTCTTTTGAGAAAACAAACTTTCATTTACGAATTATGTTGCAATAACACAATTGATCAGAACATAGAAAGTTAATTCTTAATAGAATTAACTACCCAATTAATTTACTAATTAAGACTATGATCCAACTTGATCTCCCACTTATTACCAAAGGTCTGACCAATGAGTAAACAAGTAGGGCAAGAGGTAAGCGACGAGCATTAATTGCATTCGATGCAATTCTTAGATTTATGAGACTTGTCATGATATTAGTAAACACGTAATAATGACAAGAGCATGTTTAGTCTCATCTTATGCCTCGGGTCCAAGGTCTGACCAAGCATACACGATGTGAGACCAAAATCTCTAAATGTGACTCTTCAATTATTGAATTCCAATGTATCATCGCACCTCGTGCCTTATTGACCTGAAAAACATGCTTAAAACGTCAACATAAAGTTGGTGAATTCATAGGTTTATTGTTTTTTTTTTTTTTAATCAATTGTAGACGCAAGATGTCCAAGTGTTATGATTTTAGCAACAAATGCAAAAATCCTAAAAAAAGGTAATTACGTTTTCCTATGATCTTGACACCGCAGGACTCGAGTATATGAATGAAATAAATTCGCAATAAGTATCCGTGAATGATTGCTAACCTGCAAACATTCAAATTCGAATGGTATGCGTTCTGTTTCCCGTTGATAAGCTATTCACCCGACGGGGATTGTCAATCCCTAATAGATCTATTCATAACATTCGCGCCCACATAATGCAATCCCAATTACATCTATGCAATTAACAGTTCATGATGATGGACATAATGGGTTATAGTTACTTAGGCAAACACGTAATCATCGTATAAAATGTACACTTGCGTTCAATTTGTAAAAAAAACAAAGCATGTTCTCACCCCAAGGATGTAAATCATTTAAATAACAGTAAAACATGGGGCTATAAACTCACCTGGTGTGAATAGTCTCTGAAATTGATAATAGATATCCAAGTATGAATCAAACAGTCAAATACCTGTAGTAAATACGGTCATTGTTATCTGTAGTCTACTGATTTTAGTCGATAACGACTCTGGTATATTACTAAATTTATTCTTTGCTTATACATACTGTTATCACTTATGTAGTGGTGCACATGTTTAATGTATTTGTATTCATTTGATGGCTCTTGGGAAACGTATATGCGTTGTTAATAAATATTCATATTTATTAAGTCGCGAGTAACCCGTATAATATCCGAGTAATATTATAATTCGTCTGTTTCGTTAAGTGTTTATAAAAATATCACTTTGTGTATAAAATAACCCCCTAGGTTTTCCATAATTACAAAACAGCCCCTGGGTTTATAAATAGATACTATTTACATTTCAAACCCTTAAGTTTTCCATAATTACACCTTTAGTCTTCAAGTTTAAACAATATTACCACTTTAGATCCTATACATGTTTGAACACTGTCCCTTAAGTCTCAACAGTGACTAAACAGTACCTTAGGTTAATAAAACAGTGGGTTGACGGGAATTTAACCCTCAAGTTTTAAAGTTTACATATTTAGTCCCTCAATTTTGTAAAAATCGTATTTTAAGTCCGTTTAGGGTCTAACAAGTGGCAACAAGTTTTATTTACTCCAATAAGCCATGTAAGCTGATGGCAACTTATAAATAATGGTTCCCGTCACGGCCTTATTTAAACTTATTAGGCTTATTGGGACTTTATGTCATTAAAGCTTTTTAATGATCCAATTTGGTTTCCAAGGATACAAGGGTACTTGATAAGCTTATTTAAGTTATAAAAAATCAGTTTGGCTTATTAATAAGCTCGGATGAGCTTATTTGGGCTTATTGGGATCGTTGGCCCAATAACCTTAACCGAAAGTCACACAAGGTCCGTTAGGGTTTCCTTATTGATTCTAACTTATTTTCATAACTCACTAAGCTTATTAGGTCCTGATTAATATGTTTTTATTATGTGGCTTATTCAATAAGCCATTAAGCTAGTAAATGGGCCTGTTGGGCTCGTTATGAACCCGATAAGGGTTTTAGAGGTTTGGGCTTTAATCCTTTGGGTCCGTTAACTTGACAAGGCTTATCGAAATCCTTATTGAGCTCTTTTTGGTCTGCTTTTGGTCAGCTTATTCCAAATAAGCTAAGAAGCCCTCGTTAATGGGCTGTTAGGCCCATTAAGGGTCCGAATGGATTTCTAAATGGTTTGTCTTGACCCATTAGGGTCCATTAGCTTTACTTAGGCCCACTAAGTCCATTTAGCTTACCCAAGTTCACCAATAAGCTGTCCGAGCTTATTGTGAGCTTATTTGCTCGAATTGGGCTTGTTGGACTCGGTATGAGCCCGTTAAGAGTTTTAAGGGATTGGGCTTTATTTTATTGGGTCCAATAACTTGTCCTAGGTTATGATAATACTCTTAAGCTAGTTAAGCTCACAAATAAGCTGTTTAGCTTATTTGGAGCTTATGGGTTTCGTTGGGTTCACGGCAGTGGGCTACAAGCCCAATGAGGGTCCGTTTGATTTGTACAAGGCCCATTGTGGCCCGTTGATATTTCTTAGCAAAGCAACTATGTTTACAAGGTTTAGTGTCGAGTTTTCAAGTGATTTGTTACGTCCATATCGTCATTTGCACAATCGAACGTTTTATTAATGTCGTATATATGTTCCCACACCACCACGTCATGTTTACAACAAAAGTTTACGTATAGTTTCATTATCAATTCGTGTACAAGGTATATTACTTAAGTCGAGTCCATAATTTATTTTATCAAGGTTTATTGTTTTGCGTTAGCTTTTACATTTTTTATCACCACGGCAAGTTATTAACAAACCATACAATGCCTCATAAACAAGCAATTTTTACATTTATCATGCGTGTTCTCAAGCTAGTACATCGTACGTACATATACTTGACCTTTAAGCTAGTTTACAAGAAACGAATACGCATAAAACAATTGTAATGAGTTCTATGCGACTTACAAAAGGTCCTAGAGCCTTGATGATGTGTCGTGAAATTAACCCAAGTCGTATAACCCAATCCTAAGAACTAAACTTATCAAATGACCCGATCTTGGCTCGTGTATCTCTTCTTACGTCCTTGTTATGAATGCTTTTGTGTTGTTCGTGTGATTGAGAGAGAGTATGAGGGTGTTTGCTCGCGGTTTGTGACCCAAACAAGAGAGGAGAAATATGTTTTAGTTGTTTGAGTGTTTTGTGAGTTGTAAGAGTGTAAATGGTGGGACTAAGTGGGTATTTATAGGCAACTTAGCTAGTTATATGTTTCTAGTTACATGTCTCTTAGTCTCAAACAAACCAAACCGTGCCCTAGCTCAAGTAGTTTTATGGTTTCTAGTTGGTTACACATTGTTTTGTTAAACCACTCTAGTACATGTTTTAATTAGGCTAGTGATGTACAAGATTTTGAGAGATTAGGAAATCTTAAGGATTTAGATGTGTACATGCATGTTGCCGAATCCACAAGGGTAAAAGGAAGGCCATTTGGTCTTTGTCCATTGTGTAAATGTTTAGTGGAGACAATTAGGACAAGCATTAATGAGAATTTAGTTGTACATGTACTTGTAGGGATCATTAGGAGATATTGAGGATTTCTTAGGAGTGTGTGTGTGTAACCGGCCCCTAGTAGCATTTGACACAACAATGGATTAAATTTTGTGTTAAGGTTATAAAAGTGGGTGTTGGTTTGAGTCTAGGTAAGTCTAGGTATTTCCGGGGTGCGTCCAAATGTATTTTATTGCGACACGTAACCCTTTTATGTGGCCAATAAAAAATAAAGTACGCAAAGTACATAATTATCTTTCTAGTAATTATATATTACTTGGTGGATGTAAGCCTTAATTTATTTGATGACCGTTTACATTCATTGATTATTTTTAGTCTACGCAATTTAGCTTAAAAGTAAATATTAAAAGTAAACGCGTATCGGACTAAAATAAATAGTGATCATTAATAGAGTCATACAATGACATGAAAATGAGAAATGTTACAGTCTCCACCCGTTAAAAGGAGGTTTTGTCCCAAAGCTTAAGACTTAGTATCGATGAACGAAGCCCGTTTGTGAAAAAGTTGTGGTATTTTTTTTTGAACGAAACCTCAACGTATCCCAGATTGAACTCAGGGCCGCCGCCTAGAGTTCCAGCGAACCTTAACCCAATGGTATCCGCTTCGCTTCAATCGATTGATCTCCCATTCCATGATTTCAACGGGCTCGTTCCACTAACTGGAGCTTATCGTCAAACATTGAATTCCTTCTAACGGCATACTAATGATCGTCAGCGAAACCATTTCTTTCAGATTAACATCATGGAAGGTATGTGAAAACATCTGCTCAACCTTTTGAGGAATTTCCCGCCTGTAGGCAACTTCCCAACTTTTGCTAACACAACCCTGAAAGGTCCGACAATACTGGTTCACTGCCCCGCTTACAATAACCGTACGACTCCTTTCCAAGTGAGCGTAGCTCTATGTCGATACCTGTGCGCTTGCAATCCTTTGCTTGATCAAGGACGACCTTATTCCCGTTGTTTCCCTGGATTAAATCTGGGCCATGTCAGTTGGGCATCCCCAACTTCGCCCACACACCGTGATAACCGACATTTTCGATCCATACAGTGCCACATAAAGGGGCGGCCTGTTTGCTAGTCGTATAAAACTGGTATTTTACGAAACTCGGCCAAAGGCAAATGTTTAAAACCCAGCCCTTGCCAAAATCGATCACACAAGCACGTAGAATACCTCGAGAGTTTGAATGGGATTCTCTCGCTCTGGCCATCATTTTCGTATGATTATGATTGCTCATACTATATATCTGTGACCCCAAAGCTTTCTGAAATTATTTCCAGAAATTTGAAGTGGAAAACTCCTTCCGTCACGATCACAGATAAGTAGCAAGTAACCATGTCTTGCCACTCACCCTGTTCAAGTACAACCTGCCAATTTGTCCTAATGGATCATTCACCCTTACTGCAAGAAGTGAGCAATTTTGTAAGTCGATCCACAATCACCCAGATGTGTCGAAACCTTGAGACGACACTAGTAAGATTAGTGATAAAATCCATCGTGATATTAATCCCAACTTCCACTCGGTTATTTTTTTGGTTGTACTATCAATCCCTATGGCCTTGTGATTGTTCGGCCTTGAACCCTTGCACATGTCATGCATTTGCTAACCAAACGTGGCGATGTCAGCCTTATGATTGGCCACCAATATAAATTCTTCACTTCTTGGTACATCTTTTTCAGAACCGGGGTGGGATAGTAATATTTCAACTTGTGGGTATTCAATGCATAATCACCGGATCTTAAGTCTCCATACCAAAGTATCCAACTCTGCTGTGGTAAACATAGTGGTTCACATCGGCACGCGGTTATTTATTTCCAATCTCTCCCCTGGGTATATCCCCTTCGATTATACCTCCTACAATCTTCATTCATGAGATTGCTCTGGTTTCCTTCCTGGCTTTGATTGAGCTTCTAATATTTGTTTGGGGAGATCCAAACCAATTGTCATAAACTAAGGCTCGAACCCGCATGGCTCAATCCGTTCCTTACGGCTCAACGCAATCGCACTACTATGCTTTCCCTGGAATAACGAAACACATTCTTAGTCACGTCATAATTCCAGCCAAACGGCGTTGTCCTCATGTTAAGCTCCTTCTGTATTGAGAATGTGTTGGTAGGCTTTTATAGCGTTGAACATCGGGTGCAAATCCTAGGTTTCGTATAGATAGTGTCTCCATATCTTTAAGGCAAACACATCCCCGACCAAGTTCTAATCATGATTGGTTAGTTTTTCCTCTCTGTGAACTTTTAGTTGTCGAGAAGCATAGCATCAATTTCTCTCTCTGCATTAGCACATCACCTAAACCCTTGTGTGACGCATCACAGTAGACCACAAAGTCTTCGCTCCCCTCAGGTAAAGCCAGAATTAGTGCACTGCACAACTTCTGCTTTATTAACTAAAAAGCGTTCTCTTCCTTTTCTCCCCAGTCGAACTTGATTCCTTTCTGAGTAAGTTTCGTCATTGACTTAGCAATCTTCGAAAATCCTTCAATGAACCTTCGATAGTAACCAGCAAGACCTAAGAATTGGCGGATTTCTGTTGGTGTCTTAGGAGATGCCAAATCCATATAGAATTCTAATCTTGCTGGATCTTACCACAAATGTAAAAAAAAATGCCTCTGGCCATCTATACGTGTCCGAGAAATTGTACCTTCGGGATCCAAAATTCACATTTTGAAAACTTAGCATACAACTGCTCCTTCTTAAGCAATTCCAAAATTGCCTTAAGATGTTCTTCGTGCTCTTTCTCATCCTTTGAATAAATAAGTATGTCATCGATGAAGACAATTACGAATTTATCCAAGTAAGGCTTGCACACTCAATTCATGAGGTCCTTGAATAACCGAAGGTGGCGTTTGTTAGTGTTCCGAATGGCATACCTTAAAAACTCGTACTGACCATCATCCCGAGTTCGGAATGCCCGTCCCTTTGGAATGATCTTGCTCTCAGTACCTAAGCTGGTGATATCCTGATCTCCAGATCTAATCCTCACGAATAAATACTGGATCCTTGAAGTTGATCAAACAAATCGTCGATCCTCGAAAGTGGATAACGATTCTTTACTGTCAGTTTATTTAACTTACGGTAGTCGATACACATCCTGAACGACCCGTCTTTCTTTTTGACAAATAAGACCGGGGCTCCCCAATAGGAACTACGCTTAGAATCCCTTTCAGAAAGTTTCTTGTAATTGTTCTGTAATTCCTTCATTTCATATTGAGCAATCGATATGGGGCTTCAGAGCTACGGTTGGCGGCTCCTGGAATTAAGTCGATTTAGAATTCCACTGGTCGAGCCGGAGGAAGACCTGGCAAGTCCTCGGGAAATACTTCAGGAAAATCTCGGACGATTGGTACGTCCTTTATCTTTTTCTGTTCCGACTTGTCCTCCTTTTCTTGCGGATATCTATGCTAAAAAGACCTGGCATCCTTTGGCCATGTAATTCATGAGCTTTCCGAACTATGAGAAAACGTCAACCGAGGATTCCTCCTGTTGCTACTTTCGTTGCCACAAAAAGTCAAAGTTTCATTCCCGTAGGGAATTTGAACAAGTTTCTCATCGCACACGATCACGGCGTGACATCTTCTTAACCAGTCCATACCGATAATGACATCGAAACTACCCAGTTCTACGGGCATTAGATCTATGTTGAACGGATGGCCTAAGAAATTTAAGGTGCAACCTCGTATAATTGTGTCTATCTCGACTAATTTCCCATCAGCTAATTCGACATCGTAACAATTTTCTAATGAAGTTGGGGCGATGTTTATCAAGGGACTAAATGCAGTGGATATAAAACTTCTATCGGCACCAGTGTCGAATAAGATAGATGCATAGTGGTTATTTAAGAGGAACGTACCCGTGACGACATTGGCATCAGGGTTTCCCGGTGCATTTCCCCTCTTTTCTGCATTCCCAACTGCATAAACCCAGCCTTGTGCATTCCCATTTCCTCCATCTTTATTCTTCAGCTTAGGACAATCTCTCTTGAAATGTCCTGGTGCTCCACACTCAAAACAACCATTTCCTTTGGGAGCTGCCCCATTGCCCTTCTGAGTGTTAGCAACATTTGTGTTACCAGTATTCCTGCAATCGCGAGCAAAGTGCCCTATTTTGTTGCACTTGTGGCACCTCTGGGTGCACGGGCCATTGTGGTGGAGATGGCACTTGGTGCACTTGGGCAAGGATCCCCCATAAGGCTTCCTTTCGCCTGTCCCCATATTGTAGACCTTGGCGACATTCTGCCTCTTGAAGGGTTGTTGTTGGTGACCATGGTTGTTTCTGGATGAATCATCAGCCTTCCTCTTGTTGTCAGATTGCCTTTCCGCGTAGGTGCGGAGTTTCTGATCCATCAAGTCATTGGCCAACTCAATAGTCTCATCCAACGTCTTGGGTCTGGCAGACTTGACGTTCCTATAAATGTTGTCAGGAAGTCCACTGATGTACTTGTCAACCTTCTCGGTTTCATTGGCAACAAACTTGGTACATATAACGGTTAACTCTTGGAAACGCTCAGTGTACGCGGGAACATCATTTCCCTTGACCTTTAGGTTCCACAGCTCAATTTCTAATTTCTTGATTTCACCCTGCGGACAATACTTGTCCGTCATCTTTTTCTTGAGTACTTCCCAAGTCATTGCATATGCCTCTGGACCTAAGGTTCTTATCTGACCATACCACCAAGTCAGAGCAGCACCTAACAGAGTGCAGGTAGCAAACTTTACTTGATTCTCAATAGTACAACCACTGATATTGAAAACTGACTCCATCTTTTCAATCCACCGAGTTAAACCGACCACGCCTTCAGTCCCCTTGAAGTTCAAAGGTTGACACTTCATGAAGTCAGCGTAAAAACAAGGGCGCGCAGTTTGCACGTTCCTTCAGTTATCCCTGTGCGAACTGTGGCTTCCATCCCTATTGGTGGAATTTCGCAAAAGAGCTTGGTCGATCATTGCTTGGATGGATTCTGGAGTCATGTTGTTTGGGTTGGTGTCGTTAACAGGGGTATTTGGTCCTCTTCTGGTTGTAGGTGCCATGATTTTTCTAGATCACAAAAGATAAAACATGTGGTTATATGACAGAATATATTAATATATAGATGAGATAATCAACACATGAGAGGTATATAGTACAAGGTAACACATCCATTTCATTCATAACTTTGAAAATTTTACATGAAATAGTTGTCGGAGTACCCATAATATATATTTTTTTTTTTTTTATTAAACTCTTTTTTATTTTTTTTTTTTGATTTTTTGATTTTTCGAAATTAATTAAAGATTAACATTCGGGAAAATGATTTTTTTTCACAAATATTAAACTTAAACTAAAAATTGTGTTTGTAAAATTACGTTTTATAACAAGGAAAAAAATGCAGAAATTTATTTTTTATAAAAAGCCCCAAAAGTGTATTCCACTATATATTAAAAACTAATTTAACTAATTAAGTATTAAAACTAACTCTAATTAAATTAATAAAAATTTTATATCAATCTTTAACTAAACAAATCCCAAACACATGGGGGGTTTAAAAAGGAGAATAACGAAAGTAGGGGGGGAGGCGGTTTGGTGGTAACATTTTAGGTTTAATAAAAAACACAATGTTTGGAGAAATGACAGGTTTTGTCCCTGTGGTTAGGAACTAATGAAACTAATATAACAATAACGAAAGGTGGATCACGTATGCAATGATATATATGGACTAACGATGAAACTATCGAGAGGACTATCGATGATACTTAAGGATCAATGATTCTTTAAAAATACAGAATTAGTCCCTTGAACCTTTGATATTACATCAACCAGCATCCCATTTTTTATTGATAACAGTTTTTATCAAGCTTTTTAGAGAAAACTTTTAAAAACCTAATATTCAAGTTATTACATTAAGCTGATATAAGCTTATGGAAGCTTAAAAGTTATACAACTAAAAATCTTTCTAAATATTCCATCAAACAAACTTTTCAAAAAACAATCAATAGATTAAAAGCTATAATACTAAAACTGCTTATTAACAAATCCTCAACTTATTCAAATAAGCAAATCCAAAAACACGCATAAAACTTTAACTTAACCAACTAATATTAATTTTTGCATTTTCTAATAAGAAAAAAAAAAAAAAACAGTATTAACTAAAAGGGTAAATGTTTTACCTTCACTTTCCATCGCTAGAACAGGAAAGCTGCACGACTTATCATGGCTTCTGGGCTTATTCAACATAAGCCACTCACAAGATATCAAAACCCTATCTAATCTAACGGTTGACCATTCAACCCACTTAACTCCTCGAAACAATAGCAGCCATCAAACTCCATTTTGTTCAAGTTTGTTAAGTCAACAAACAATAACAAACACAAGATACACTTACTAAAATTTGCAGAAATAAGAAACAAGTATACGCGATTTTATGGAATGTGAATTTTATTAAATTCAACCAAATTATCTATTACAACTTGAGAAAAAACATTAATACATTAAAAGAAAAATTACAATAAGAAAAATTAACCTATGAAGTTACATTGAAAAGAATCTAAAAAAAATTTAAACAAAACAAAACTAACTCCCTTCAGGTTGGAATGAGCCGGGTATTTATACCCGAGCCATGGACTTCTAGATTCTTCTCTCTTCATCATCTCGGCCCTTCATCATTCTCTCTTTCCTTGATCTTGCAATCATACCCGTACATTGGGATTATAGATTGGGCGTGTGACTAATCGCGTCACACCGCCCAATCAAATCCCTTCTTTATGCCACATGGGATGGGGTTGAGGTGGAATGGATAGTGACAGGTTAGTTATAGAAGTGATAGGGACATTAACCCTATGGTTAATTAGGGTTAGGCTTAAGGTTTAAAGAACTAGGGTTTACGGTGGAATCGAGTTGGTTCATGTGTGTGTGAGAGTTTCAGTCGCCATAAATTGGGGGTTTATTGGAGTGAATAGGTATAAATGTTAAAGAGTTATAAGTATCACCGGGTAGAGGTCGGGTTAATGGTTGGGTTATTTGGGTTGGGGGTCGTAGTTGTGATTGGCTAAAAGTGTACCCATGGGTAGTTTGACCGTTGGGCATTGACCGCGCCCGTTTTGAAAGAATAAGATAATTGCATCTTTGGCCCTTGTGTTTATAAAGCACTATTTCAAGTTAATAATCAACTTTGGTAAATTGAATATTCACCCCTTGTGGTTTATGGAAACAATGGAATGGGGTTTTGGTTGACTTGTGGTTTAGCTGCAGTTGACTGTAGAAGGCTGAGACATGATCTCTCTGGCTTCGGCTTTGATTTCTTTAGCTTCTTGATCACTCATCCGTTCTCGTGTTCGTTTTTGACTGATTTCTTGGGATTTTTGACATATCCATACCCTGACACACATAAAACTCCAGATACAAGCACTTTTTGCCATTTTTGATCCGTTTGGGGTTTATTTGGCCTTTTTAAGCATAATAGATTTATGTGGTAATCTCACTTATCAAAGTCCTCCAAAACTAAACGATTGTGTGTCCTCACGCATATCACATGCCTATAAAAAATACTCGAAAATTCCCACAACTAAACCTTTGAAAAAGTAGCAAAGAGTTTTGTTTGGAGGAAAGATAAGAGATTCCAAGTTATAAAACACCCGACTCCCAATTTCTAAGATTTTTCTCTTTTTTAGGGATTTTTCTTGATTATTAACTACCTAACTACAATTTATTGGTGTTGACAAAATGTAATGTTTTCATTACCACATTGGTAACTTTTAGGATCATAGAACAAAAAGCACAATTAAGTGTCTAAAAGATAACTTCGTCATCCCCGACTTTTCACTTAACCCATACTAAGCTTAACAAGATCATTGTCGATATAAGTTCCGATGTTAAGCACTCATACTTATGACTTGTGAAATTTTAACTCCCAACATGGATATATGATTAATGCGTGTGTGTGCTCATTTCAAATATAACCATAGATCAAACTTATTTCCATAGGTTATAATAAATCATAACTAGAAGCAAGCAAAAATTTATTAGGTAATTGCAATTGTTTGGGTCCGAAATGTAACTTGATTTTTAGAAAACGGGACTTTAACTATTAATTAACTTTTGCAACATATTTCTCATTATACACGTTTTAAAAGCTTAGAATGCGTTGCTTAGTTTGAACATACCTGGCTTTCTCCGATCCGGAGTAGGATATCACAACCATCGACGGTGTTCTTAGTTTGAAAACGCACCCCGTTGTGATTGGTTTAGCGAGGAATCACAACATCACTTCTTCCTTAATATTGGCCTAAAGGATGGTGTCTTAGTTTGAACACTCACCTAGGCCTTTCTCCCAAGTGAGATATCACGACACACCAAGATCCCTAGAAGTAAAGATGTCTTAGTTTGAACCCCCACCTCGTGATTAGCGGAGTGGGATATCACAACACATCAATTACTTGCTCCATATAGTCTAATGTATGCTTCATTGGCATTCTTTCAACATTCATGCATTTTTGGCATTCATATTAATCATATGCTTCTTTACGCCATCAATTTATCTTTTAAATCACTTAAAATAGAAAAATCTCGTTTTAAAGAACCAAGTTACAAATTTGAACCAACATTCTTATTCACAATTAAGTGAAGCTTTTAGAAACATCGATTGACTTAGTTGAATTAAAACGAACACGTATGATTAGGTGGATTAGAAGCTTATGGGAGAAAAAGATCACAAGTTACTCATATAAGATTATAGATTATTCTTGCTTAACACAAAAACTTATATTTAACTCTATCATTTCTTGCTTTTGCGATTACTTAGCCATACAACGTTAAGGGTAAAAGCTAGAAAACATTGTTCGGTCGGGTCAAAAATTACTTTCTATTCTCACCAACGGAAAACCTACATTTGTGTCTTATCATTTTTTTTTTTTTTTTTTTTTTTTTTTTTTTTTTATTATGTGAAATATAACACATGGGAAAAATTTAAATTTTTGCTATTTTTGTGGGAAAAAACGGGTACGTGAGAACAAAACAATAAAGCACGCACATAAAATCGATAGAATTCCCTCCCCAAAACTAATGAAAACATTGTCTCAATGTTTAAGTCGGGATTCCTACGAAAATCTTAGCCGTTTATTAAGTAGACAAAGATAATTCGTTAATCGATAATAATAAAGGATATGGGTTCTCCCCAAACTAATTTTCACACAAAGGATGAGAAACTCGAGTTAGTTTTGTTTCGGTATTGAGGCATCGAACACGAGAGGATTCTTGAAATGTTGGGCTTAATCCTGCCAAAAATCACAACACAGAAACTAACAAACGAGAAACGAAGAGGATGGGTCCCTCAACATCACAAACACCATTTAGAGTTAGAAAATAGAATATAAAATAAATAGGAAAAGGATTTAGCATGGGCCTGTGACTCCCACGAAGCGGCTTTGTTTTTTGATTACCGAGTCGCAAGCTCGACTCGATCCCTGAATTCAGTTGTCCTTAGGGAGAGCAAATAGAAACGTTCATTTGAAATGCCACTGGATTGTGAGGATTCCAGGATCAAAAACAAAATTCTCACTTTAAAGGAGAAAATCATAGGTGATGCCTTGGTGTAAGTGAAGAAGGGTAAGAAAAGTCCATGGATAAATGAAATGGAATTGACATCTTTCAACATTTAGAGGAAGATCTTTTACTTTGGTAGAAATTAAGCACAATATTCTTCAAACATTCATTGGGTGGTTCTAGTGGAGGTAGAAAAATTGATGGTTCTTTGAAAACTAAAAGAGTCCCGGAGGAAATGTTCTCTTTTAAATTCTCCTCCAATGTTACAAGATTTTTATCATGAATGGCATGCCTGATAAAACTTGTTATACTGGTTTAAATACTTTGTCTCGTTTCGAGGAGAGAAATTCAAGGTAACACTAGCGACAACTCCGCAGTGAAAGGCGAGTCGAATCTAACAAAGGATGTGGTTTAAAATATTGTGGTGGTAGAGTCAATGAAAATGGTTTAATCCTTTTTCAAGTCTTTTGGTTTGGAAAAAATGATCATTATTATCATATTGGATTTATCAAAAGTGATTTAATTGGCATGACACAATGGTATTGATTGAAAAACATCACTTGAAAACTTCTTCAAAACTTCTGTGATTTCTTCAATTTCTGGGACGAGAAAGATGGTTTTGGTTTCTTATGTAAGAATGCTGGCCAAGAGACAATTATCTTTTTTTCGTATCGCAATTCGATTCATCATTTTCCCACAAATCGGACCAACGAGAAAAACATCGGCGTTTTCCATGAACAAACTTCTCTTTGGTGAGAATAGGGAAAAGTAGGCATTGCTAATTTAAAACCTTCAAGGGTGGGTAGGGAGGTAAGATTAAATTCCCGGTGGAATCGAATCTTTTTCAAGATAATCTTCTAATTTACTTGCTTCCGGTGAAGTAGGTGTAGAGAAAGTAGAAGACTTAATCTCGACATCCTTATCCTTCTCTTCAAAGAGAGGATTCACGTTGCTTGATTTGAAACTTTCATCGAATTCGAGAAGAGGATTTGAGTAAACTTGAAAATTTTCTTCATGAAATTCATCATTACCACGGTCTGGGTATCGAATTTTAGAGGAGCAGTTCATCGGCGAAACTTCTCAAAATTATCATAGTCTCCCGGACGAAGAAACTAGATGAAGAGATTAGTGGTACTGCATAAACGGATCTTCTTTCGAAAAATCGATAATAGAGATGGCGTTGAACACAATTCTATCTTTGTTTTCTCAGATTTAGCGGATAGTAATCAAGTTCATCTTTACCTACTCTTAAAGTCATTTTCTTCATAAATGATCAATTAGAGCTTTTGCGGTTCGAAGGAAAAGGTCTTCCTAGAATAATAGGCACTCTCGGATCGGGTTTCAAAATTAACCACCACAAAATCTCCAAGAAAAGTGAAACCATCGACTCTAACTAACAACATCCTCTGCTATGCCCTTCGGGTGAGACAATGGAACACGATTGCAAGCTAAGTGTCTTTCGAGAAGGAGAGTCAATGCTTTCAAGCCCAAGTTTCTTGTAAATTGAATGAGGGTAAAAGTTAATGCTAGCGTCTGAATCGGCTCTAAAGCACTAGTTTCTATCGAGTTCTTGTAAGCACATGGAATGATGATAATTTTCTGGATCTTCGTGCTTTTCGGGAACTTTGTTCATGATTGATAGCTGATACATTCGGGCATCACAGTTGTGTGATAGCAAAATCTCTCAAGCTTCTCTTGTTTTCTTAGCAATGAACTTACCATTTGTTTAAACTTTGGCCATTTCGAAAGTGCATCTTTTCATCTATCTCTAAACGAATTGTTTTGAACATTTTCAAGAACCAGTGCTATATTGAGCACTCGGTTTATCAGGTCCTCTAACTTTCATCCTCTCGGGGTATGGAAGTCTAGATTGATTCGAATTAGGATTAGGATCAAGATTAACGGTTTTCTTTGCTTTTGGATTTGGAATTTCCATGAAAATTAAATCCTCTTCCCCCGGAGATGGGACATGTGCGGTATTTTCCAAATTAGGATTTTGCACTTTTTCCGTTGACGTCTCGGTTTTGTTTTCAGGTTTTTTTGTGGTTTTGAAACATCGGGTGTAGGAACAAGAGATCGAGGTTCTTCTTCCAAAGCCTTACCGCTCTCCTTGTGGTTGATAGCATTTAATTTGCTGACGAGGGTTTTAGTTACGGTTTGATTGGAGAGTTCCTGAATTTGAAGTAGAGGCTGGATTTTTGAAATTCTCACAAAGACTTGTCAACAAACTTGTAACATTTGCCATTTGATTTTGCAAACCTTGATTTTGATTTTGCACATTCTTCAATATCGCATCATTTGCTTTGACGTAACTTTCAAAATCTGTTTTCAACACTATTGTTGGAGGTGGTAAGGTAAAAACTTGATTGGTTGGTGGTTGGAGCTTGATAAACTTGATTTTGGTTGTTTTGACGGTTTTGATTAAAGTTTCCTCCACGGTTTTGGTTGAAATTAGGATTGGTCCTTGATAACGGTTTTGGTTGGTTTGGACATTTGGTTGATTGAAACCTGGTGGTCTCATTTGACTTGCCAAATTTGAAGGTTGGTTTCTTTGGAGGAAAAAAGAAAATTTCCAACGGCTGCAGTTTGTTGAAATTGTTGGACGTTGTCATGAAAAACGGGAAAATCATTTCCACCTCGTGTTAACGGACAATTGTTAAAATTGTGATTTGATCCACATGTACACAAACATTCTCACCTGCTTTGACGGTGATTGCAGGAGTAAAACAACTAAAGCTTTCATTTGACTCAATCATTTGGTTCTTCCTTGATTTAGTGTCATCTTATCCTCGAGAGAAGCGGCTATTTGTTGCATATCGAAAGAATTATTGGAAGATGAAGAATTAGAAAGAGGAGCATCCGTACTCACTCTTGAGTCACTAGCACGACTTCTGGAGTAACGAACTTTTGACTTGCTTTCAATAATCGCTAACCTTCTTGAGGTCATTTTGTCTAAGAATTGCCACCTGCTGCAGAATCTAAAGCATCTGATCGTTTGAATTCAAGAATTATAAAAAGTATGAGTAGAGTTGGTGGGAGTTCCGAAAAGCCATGGTGAGGACATGGACGAAGGTAAGTCCGTTAAAAGTTTCCCTATGCTTCATTAAAAAAGGCTTCGTTGGGTTTATGGTAAAAAGTATGTTTTCATTCCGATAGTAAGTGGTTTTTGAAGGTGGGAAGTATTGGTTTATTGAATTTCTGAAACTAAGTCGTCCCAAGTGAGGAATTGGGATCTTGGTGGTTTCTTTGTCTAACCTAATCTCGGGCTTAACCGTCTAGGAGGAAAAAAGGGAAAAGCAAAAGCCTTAACCGAAGTGGTTCGGAACTTCTGATGTCATAAACGTTTGATTGAAAGTGACCTTATTAAAAAATCGAATGGTGATTGTTGGGGATCTTGTTACCCGTAAATTTGTTGCTTTGCACTAGATTGATTAAACGTATAAAACACAAACAAGGTTGCTTAAGCTCGAATTGTTGGCATGTTGGTGGGACAAAACATATACGCATCCTCATACCCCTCGATGGGTTGTTGTTAATCATTTGGGCATCGTTCGATTGTCGGCCATTTGGAACAACGTTTTTGTTCTACAATTGGTTCATACGAAAGAGTTTGTGTGTTGACGACGTCCTACGGAGATTGCAAACGTTGTTGCATAAAAAGGAAAAACTAACAATTAAAAAGCAAAACTTTACACTAAAATTTTTTTCGTTGTCGTTTGTTTTTTTTTTTTTTTTTTTTTTTTGAACGGGTCACGAAAGAGACTTAAAACCAAATTTTCAACTACTTCACGGTTATTAGCTCTTGAAAATTGCTTTTCAAGGTGGCCGTCGTCGTAGAGACAACAAAAGGCAAGTCGTTAATCTTTGATTACGATTTGGGAACAATTGCAAGTTACGGAACTTATTTATGATATATCTCAATAGAGGATATTATTTGTTTGGTGTTCGTTAAACCAACTTGGTGGAATTTTTGTATTTTCTAAATTAAAGACAATTTTTTAGTATTTTTGATTTTTCTATTTTTTTATCTTTTATTATTACTAAAAAGAAAAGAAAATTTATATTTTTTACTTTTTTATATTTTTTTATTTTTTTGGATTTTGAAGTTATGACAAAATTTAAACTCTTTTCGAGGACGAAAGGATTCTTCAAACCAAATCGACAAACTCAAAAAACGAGGAATGCGCTCACACAGTCCCCGGCAGCGGCGCCAAAAACTGATTGTGGCAGTTTTATACTCGGTTAAAAATATAATATAAATTTAACATAATCCCGAGAGTAAGTAAGAAAGTTACCAAGTCTTCCCTTGGTAAAATTCACTCTCAAAAAAATATTATATAATTTAATATTGAATCGTTTAATAAACCGGGGCAAAGTTATGATCACCGGGTCGTTATCCCAACGACTCGTGGAAATGGAAACCTCGTTTTAAGTTTGGATCTGATTTGAATAGAGATGAGTTTTTTTTTGATTAAAATTAATAAACTACTAAAATTAAAGTACAATTTAAACAACTAATTAACAAAATAAAACTAATTACGAAAGTAAATAAAATGCGACATTTAAGAAAACAAATGCAATTTAAATCTTAAAAATATAAACTAAATTCCTAAACCTAAATTAATGCTAAAGAAAATTTTAAGGAAAAGAAAAAATATTTTTTTAAAGACTTTTCGGATTTTTTATGAATTAAATACTATTAAATCTAAGTTAAATTCTAAAAATAAAAATTTTGAATGATTAAAATTAAGGAGGGAAAATATTTTAATCTTGTTTTAATCTAATTACTTAAAAACAAGAGAAAAACATTTTTACACTACTTTTTCTACTTTAAAGCTTAAAATTTAAAATTATAGTTTAAAAATTAAAAACTAAAGGTTTGAGAAATTAAATGTTAAACATAAAGATAAAAATTACCTTTTTTATAAAAATGACTTCAGTGGTTTAAAACTAAAATTAATATTTTTTTTTGTTTTTATTAAACTCTTTTTATTTTTATTTTTTTTTATGATTTTTTTAGATTTTCGAAATTAATTAAAGATTAAATTCGAAAATGATTTTTTTAAAAAAATATTAAACTTAAACTAAAAATTGTGTAAAATTACTTTTTATAACAAGAAAAAATGCAGGAATTTTTTTTTATAAAAAGCCCCAAATTTTATCCACTATATTAAAACCTAATTTATACTAATTATAGTTTTTAAACCATAATCTAATTAATTAATAAAAATTTTATATAAAAATCTTAACTAAACAAAATCCCAAACACAGGGGTTAAAAAGGAAAATAACCGAAAGTTGGGGTAGGCGGTGGTGGTAACATTTTTAGTTTTAATAAAAAACAACAAGTTTGGCGATCATGACAGGTTTAGTCCCTGTGGTTAGGACTAATGAAACTAACTATAACAATAACGAAAGGATCAACGATGCAAGGATCTAAGGGACTAACGATGAAACTAACGCAGGTCTAAGATTTGAAACTTTAATGATTAAAAAGATTTCTTTAGAAAACTAACGAATTAGTCCTGTACCTTTGATTTACATCAACAGCATCCATTTTTTTGAAAAAGGCTTATTATTCATGCTTTTTTAAGAAGGGAAATACTTTTCCAACCTATATATCAGCTTATTACAATAAGCTGATAAAAGCTTATGAAGCTTAAAAGCTTATACAACCTAAAAATCTTTCTAAATTCCCATCAAACAAACCATTATGTCAAAAACATATCATAGATTAAAAGCTATAATACTAACTGCCTTATTACAAATCCTCTACTTTTTTTCAAATGAAGCTAATCCTAACACGGATACAAACTTTAACGTAACCAAATATATCTAATATAGCATTATTTATTAAGAAAAAAAAAACTGTATTAAACTAAAAAGGGTAATGTTTACCTTCACTTTCCAGCTAGAACAGGAAAGTGCAGCTTATCTGGCTTATGGCTTAATTCACATAAGCCAACTCACAATAATCAAAACCCTAATCTAATCTAACGGTTGACCATCAACCACTAACTCCTCGAAACAATAGCAGCCATCCAACTCCATTTTGTTCCAAGTCTTGTTCAAGACAACAAACAATAACAAACACAAATACACTACTAAATTTGCAGAAATAAGAAAAAGTAATTCGGATTTTATGGAAATGGAATTTTATTGATCAACCAAATTATCTATTACAACTCGAGAAAAAAAAAACATTAATACATTAAAAGAAAAATTACAATAAGAAAATTAACCTAAGATTTAACATGAAAATTAACTAAAAAAATTCTAACAAAAAAAACTAACTCCCTTGGTTGGAATGAGCCGGGTATTTATACCCGAGCCATGGACTTCTAGATTCTTCTCTCTTCATCATCTCGGCCCTTCATCATTCTCTCTTTCCTTGATCTTGCAATCATACCCGTACGATTGGATTATAGATTGGGCGTGTGACTAATCGCGTCACACCGCCCAATCAAATCCCTTCTTTATGCCACATGGGATGGGGTTGAGGTGGGGAAATGTTAGTGGAAGTTAGTTATGAAGTGATAGGGACATTAACCCTATGAGTTAATTAGGGTTTGCTTACTTAAGTTTTAAAGAACTAGGGTTTACGGTGGAATCGAGTTTGTGGTTCCTGTGTGTGGAGAGTTTAGATCTGAAATTGGGGGTTAATTGGGGAATTGTAATGTTAAAAGAGTTTATAAGTATCACCGGGTAGAGGTCGGGTTAATGGTTGGGTTATTGGGTTGGGGGTCGAGCTGTGATTGGCTAAAGGTGTTCCCATGGGGTGTTTGACCGGCATGGACCGCGCCCTTTGAATGGATTAAGATAATTGCATCTTTGGCCCTTGTGTTTATAAAGCACTATTTCAAGTTAATAATCAACTTTGGTAAATTGAATATTCACCCCTTGTGGTTTATGGAAACAATGGAATGGGGTTTTGGTTGACTGTGGTTTAGCTGCAGTTGACTGTAGAAGGTGAGACAATGATCTCTCTGGTTTCGCTTGGTGGTGTTTATTCTTTAGCTTTTGATCACGATCGTTCCGTGTTCGGTTTTGACTGATTTCTTGTGATTTTTGAAATATCATACCTGCACACATTAAAACTCTATACAAGCACCTTTTTGCCATTTTTGATCCGTTTTGGGTTTATTTGGCCTTTTTAAGGCATAAAATAAGATATGTGTAATCTACACTTATCATCAACCTTCTCGGTTTCATTGGCAACAAACTTGGTACATATCAGGGTTAACTCTGGAAACGTTCAGTGTATGTTGGACATCGTTTCCCTTGACCTTTAGGTTCCACAGCTCAATTTCTAATTTCTTGATTTCGCCTTGCGGACAATACTTGTCCGTCATCTTTTTCTTGAGTATTCCCATGTCATTGGCTTATGCTCTGGACCTAAGGTTCGTTTTATGACCATTCCACCAAGTCAATAGCATGCAACTAAACAGAGTGCAGGTGGCAAACTTAACTTGATTTTCGATAGCAAAACCACTGATATTGAAGATTGACTCCATCTTTTCAATCCACCGAGTCTAAACCGACCACGCTTCAGTCCCCTGGAAGTTCAAAGGTTAAACTTCATGAATTCAGCGTAAAAATAAAAAACACGGAGCGCGCAGTTTGCACGTTCCTTCGGTTATCCCCGTGCGAACTGTGGCTTCCCATTCCATTGGTGGAGTTGTTTCGAAAAGAGGGCTTGGTCGATCATAGCTTTTTTTTTTTTCCTGGCATGGATTCATGGAGTTCATGAGTGTTTGGGTTTAGTGTTGTATTAACAGGGGTTAATTGGTTCCTTTCTGGTTTGTAGGTGCCATGATTTTCTAGATCACAAAAGACAAAACATGAGGTTTATAACAGAATATAATAATATATAATGAGATAATCAACTCAGAGTGGTAATGTAGTACAAAGTAACCATCCGTATTTCATTCAATAAACTTTGAAAATTTTAACATGAATTAGTTGTGGATGGTACACACCTATATTAAATACAAAAGATCAAGGCTATGTCTAGGGGGAAAACCCCTAATACTTAACATGCTGTACATGGCCTAAACAAGATACTAATAAATAAAACCACTAGATGTGACTGTCGGGCATGCATCCCCAGAAGCATCCTGGTGATCTGGAATCCTAGCCTCTGGTCCTGGCTGTCTAGCTCTCCTCTGCTGCTCTCGCAGTGCTAACAACTCAGCCTGCATGTCGCTCATCTCTCGCCTCATATCTCTGATGACTCGGAGAGTCTCTACCATCTGGTCCTGACGCCTACGATCAGTCTCTTGAAGCGCTGCTAACTCAGCCTGCTGCATCTGAAAGCGAGTCTCATGTACCTGATGTTGTGTCTGAATAAGAGTACTCTACAGCTGTAGATGTGTCTGGTGTGCCTGGAGATGGGTCTCGTGTGCATACACATGATCACGATGGGTCTGAAGCTCCTGATGAGTCGCCTGACTCAATCCTATCGAGTGAGCCCAAGCCTCTCGGGAAGCATAGGCCTCCTCCTCCACCATCCATACTGTCTCCTGGAGAGTCATCCTATCCCCCATAAGTAAATCGACCCGCTGCGAGTCCATATCGACTCGCTGTGATATACGAGACCTACTATCCTGAGCATCCTCTAGTAGAGCATACAAGTCCTGTGTATCCCGCTCATGGAGCTCAGCAAGCTCTATGACCCTAGTGTTGACCTCTCCCACGGTCATAGGTGCTATCTCTGGAACTGCCTCTGTCGGATCTACCCAAGTATCCCTAATCCCGTACCCAACATCTCTAATCCCCTGTCGCCTCTCTTCAGCATCTATCGTGCTAACAAATCCATAATCTATCCCTCGACCTCTGGTAGGTCTAGCAGTAGAACTCTCTCCGATCTCATATCTGGAGCCTATAGTGGACAAATACAACCTCTTGCGGGGAGGCTGCTCAGACTCGGGAATATCATCCCTACGGTCAACAGGTGGTGGTATGTATAGAGATGGTGGTAGTGGTGGTAGTGAAGGCGATGGTAATGCGGCAGTAACTGCATCAATGAGGGCCTGAGTGGATGCTATCCTGAGTGTCTGGATTTGGGTTGGACACCCAGATGATGGTGGTAAAGGTGGTGAATGTGCATGTGGGGCCGTGCACCTAGCAAGGCGCTCCCCTGCAGAGGGTGGTGATAGTGAGATAGATGGTGATGGTGATGGAGTAGTCATGGTCAGAAGTCTCTCAACCTCTGCCTCTGGTGGAAGGGATATGGAAGTCTGGGGTCGGACTGTAATCCTAGCCCCAATAGTAATGTTAGTGGAGAGTGGTGGTATAACAGGCTCTGTTCCCTCAGGTGGGAAAACAGGCTCATCAACAGGTATAACGGTAGTAGAGTCAGCCGGAGCTAAGTGCTCCTCCTCCTCCTCGTCCTCCTCATCCTCCTCGTCCTCATCCTCATCATTGGCGTCATCCCTAGATGAATCGCCGTCATTATCATCTCCATCATCTCCCCCATCCATAGGATAGTCAACTGGACCATCCTCTGTCTCATCATCCTCGTACTCCTCTGGATCCTCCTCGGGATCCGACTCAGTAACATGTCCGGGTAATGGCTGCTCCTCAGCCAGAAACTCATGCTCATCCTCGTCCTAAGGAACTGGCGGTGTCTGTGGGTTCTCTGGGCCTGGTATGTAATCTGGTGATGGTGGGGCTACTGGCTGTAGCGGGAGTCCGTCGTATCCTAATACGATGACCCGTGGAATGCCTCCCTCAGATACCTCCTCATCATCGGCTCCCTAGAAGGCTCTGCCGGGCTCAGAGTCGGTGTAGACAGAAGTGTATGTGACAGCTGATGAAGCAGAAGACATAACTGCTATAAAAGCAAAAATAACTTATATAAGTATTACTTATAGGAAAAATCGGTATGATATGTCTGTAAGCTTAAATTATAAAAGTCTTATAGTAATATACGTAATATCATTTATATACACGTATATCGATCATGTAAGCACTTAGTACCCTACTAATGCTAAAACAATGCATGTCATGTAAGCACATAAATTTGATGCAACAAGTAATGTGTGTATGTCCCATACAAACCCCGTTTGTAAATCAAGTGTTTGAAAACAGTTATAGTCCAGACAAGACTTTTGACCTGGTTCTCTATAACCTTGGCTCTGATACCAATCTGTAACACCCTCAAATTTGAGTACGCAACGGAATGTTGAATATCCGAGGGCGTTACATTTACGGATCAATAGCACAAGATCTGAGAACGACTACTAAACGTGTCATTTGAAAAAGATACATTGGATTAACAAAATACTTGTTTGTTACATAAGCCCATGGCTTCAAATTGTTCAACAATATAAATAAAGATTCCGGTTTATAACAATTGTCCCCAAAATGTAATAAGACCCTAAATCTTAAATGTTGACTCTTCAATTATTGACTTCCAATGTATCATCGCACCTCGTGCCTTATTGACCTGAAAAACATGCTTAAAACGTCAACATAAAGTTGGTGAATTCATAGGTTTATGTAAATCAATTGTAGGACCGCAAGATTTCCAAGTGTATGATTAAGCAACACATGCAAACATCATAAAAAGTAATTACGTTTTCCTAAGCTCATGACACTGAAGCTCGACATGTATGAATGCAATATATTGCCAATGAATGCCCGTGAATGATGTTCTAACCCGAAACATCCCAAATTCGACATGCTATAACGTTCGTTCCCGGTGATAGCTAGTCACCCGAACGGGGATTGTCAATCCCGAATAGATCTATCAATAACATTCGCGCTCACACAATGCAGTTCCCAACTACAACTATTGTCAATTAATAGTTCATGATACAGGGCTCAATGGGTTATCGCTACTTAGGCAAACACGTGATCGTTGTATAAAATGTACACTTGCGTCCAATTTGTAAAACAAAGCATGTTCTCACCCCAAAGATGTAAATCATTTAAATAACATTAAAACATGGGGCTATGAACTCACCTTAGCAGGTAGTTCTCTGAATGATAATAAATATCCAAGTAAGCAATGAATCACACCGTCAAGTACCTAAGTAAATACGGTCAAGTCTTAGTCTACACATTTAAGCTAACGACTCATTGTATAAACTAAATTCCATTTCAAGTTTATATATACTGTTATCACTTGTGTGGTGGTGCACATGATTATTGTATTTACAATCTCGTTGTTTCTCGAAAAACGTGAAATCGTTATTTAATAAATTATACTTTATTTATTAAATTGTTACTTAAGCCCGTTAATAATCCGAATATATTTATATTCGATTGTCTCGTTAAACGTTTAATTAATCCCTCCTTGTTCATAAAATACTTTCAAGTATTTTATTTTACACTTTAACCCTAGGTTTGTAAAATATAAATATTTACACTTCAAACCTTCTAGTTTCAATAATGACATAACTAGTCCCTTAACTTTCGAAATTTACAACTTAGGTCCTTATGGTTTTAAATTAGTCCCTAACATTTCTAGAATCGTACAGAAACGGTACCTAGAGTTACTAAATTCCAAAATGACATTTTAAACCTTAAGTTTTGAAAATGGCAAATTTTTATCCCTATACTTGTTAAAATTTGTATTTTAACTCTAATTATGTTTTCAACAAGTGACATAATGACTTTTTTAAATTTAATTAGCTGCGAAAAATCAATTGGCTTATAAATAAGCTCTATTCGAGCTTATTTAGGCTTAATGGGCCGGTTTGGACCCATTAAGGTCCAAAAGAAGTTTTAATGATCCAAACTAGTTTTAATAGGTTCAAACACGTTCAATAAGTCCAATTAAATCAAATAAGCTGTCAATAAGCTCAGCGAGCTTATCTTGGCTTATTTTGAGCTTATTGGGCCCGAAAGCCCAATAGCTTACTCGACAAACACCCTTAAGGGTTTATGGGCTTTGCAGCTCTTCAATTATATTAAGCCCCAAAACATATTTTAGTTTTTATTATTTTAGCTTATTCAAAAATAAGCTAATAAAGCGATATAGGCACTCTTATTGGCCCGGCTTGGCCTATTAAGGCCCGATATGGGTTTTAAGTGTTTCGTTTGGGTTCAATTTGGTCTTTTAGCATTTTTAAGTTTCTTAAGCATTATTATGCTCCCGTAAGCTCATTCAAAAAGCTTTGTTCTTGGCTAATTGTGCGCTTATTAGTCCTAGAGGGGCTCGTTGAATAGGCTAGGGGATCCGTTACGGGGTTACGTTTGGTTTCTAAATAAAATGAAAGCCCTATGTGAAGCAAATGAGCACTTCAAGATCATGATTAAGCCCGAGTGGCTTATTAATAAGCCGTGGCTTATAAATAAGCCCTCGTTGGGCCTTGTTGGGCTCGATAGAAGCCCGATAGGGGTTCTAGCGGTTTGGGCTTTATTCCTTAGAGTCCACTAGCTTATCTAGGCTTATAATAAATCTTATAAGCGGCTTAAGCTCACAAATAAGCCGTCCTAGCTTATTTGTGGCTTATGGGTCTTGTGGGCTCACAAAGATGGGTCGTGAAGTCCAATAAGAGTCTGAATGGTTTATTAAGGTCTCACGTGGGTTTCGTCAAATCGTCTAGCATCAAAACGATGTGCCTAGCATTTCCTAATCGCGACCCATAACATGCAAACGTTTGAGAGTCTCATATACTCCCTCCCTAGCCACGTCGTTACGTTTTCTTTAAAAGTTTACGTGTGAGGTCGTATAAATTCTCGTATAAAGATCATTAGTTGCGTTGGGGTCCAAGTTCTCTTTCTAACGAAAGGTTTAATGTTTTGCTCGTTGTAAATCTTCGTGTTATGCGTTTTAAATAGGTATTTGCACCACCCTTGTGCCATTATACGCATGTATGTGCGATTACTTGGCGTGTTTGGTCTTTTGACGTGCACACACCCACGTTAGCCTACCATATATGTATATACGCGACATTTATACTAGGTATGTATATTACCGATTGATAAGTGTGACAAGACTGGTTATAATGAGATGAAATGGTCCTGGCGCTTATGGTGAGTTTAGACGTAAACCCGACTCGTATACACCCAAACGTGTATAACCTTAAGCTTCAAAGCTTGGTATACCCGATCCTTAGCTCGTGTACACTTCTTAACACCCTTGTATGCTAACTTAAGTGCACTTTGTGTCTTTAGAATGAAATGTGGGTCGTGTATGGGTTTGGTTTGATGTAAGCCGAATAGCGTAGGAATAAAGGGCAATGGTTACCCTTGAGAGAGTTCAAGTGTTTAAGAAAGTGTCTAGTGAATTAGTGAGTGATATTTATAGACAAAGGAAGCTAGTTAGGTTTCTTAGTTCTAACCAAGCCAATGTCGAGCCCTAGATTAGTGGTTTAGGGGTTTTCTAGTTAGCCACACATGGTTTCATGCTAAACCTCTCAAGTACCACTCTTAATGACCAAATATTTGTACAAGGTTTGGCTTAGCTAGCAAATCTTATGGATTTGTGTATTGTGTGTGTGTGTTGCCGCGGCAAAACAAGGCAAGGGAGTCAAATAAGTCATTATCCATTGTGTATTAGCCCTTTAGGAGACCATTAGGATCACTATAATTACCAAGGGAGATGTACATTGTTACTTAAAGATCAAAAATGAAGATTTCTAGTTGGTTTATGTGTATAACCGGCCCCCTTGTGGTTTATGTACACAAAATTGATTTATTTTTAGGTTAAGGTGGTAAAAGTGGGTATTGGTTCGAGCCTAGGTAAGTCTAGGTATTCCCGGGGTATGTCTAAATGTATTTTATCGCGAAACGTAACCCTTTTACGTGTCCAATAAAAATAAAATACGCAAAGTACATAATTATCTTCTTAATAATTATTTCTTACTTGTTTTGATGTAAACCTTAATTTATTTGATGACCGTTTACATTCATTGATTATTTTTAGTCTACGCAATTTAGCTTAAAAGTAAACATTAAAAGTAAACGCGTATCGGGCTAAAATAATTAGTGATCATTAATAGAGTCGTACTATGACATGAAAATGAGAAATGTTACATCAAAAACATCTTCAAGTGCTTAAAATGTTGCTGTTGTTTCACAAAGCAAAAGCAGCACTAATAAGGTTAAGTCTGGTTTTACTGGTGCCTACAATACTTGCACTCCTTCCATTTCTTCAACCAATATTTCTAAAAAGAAGTTCTTGCTGGTTTTGCTGATGAAGTTATTTACTCCCTCTTTGCCAAACAATCAGAGGACTGAGACTTGCTTCATGAAGACCTGAAACAAATTGATGACTTGGACATCTGAAAGATGGACATAAGTGGAAATAGTAATTGATTGCTATTCGAATGAAGAAGTTCATAAGAAAACAGGAGGAGAGTTCGTGTTGATGGAAAAACACTGTTGGCTTGAACAATAAAGAAGCTTGAATGCTTCAAATTGTCACAACACTGGTCACTTTGTTGGGAATGTACAGCAAAGGGGACACATGATGGAAAGAATAAAAGAGACTCTTTTTATCAAGAGCAAGAAGCTGGAAAGCAAGAGAAGAATCAGATAGGCTTGCTGACAATGGATGATGGGATTGTCAATTGGGGAGAACATACTGAAGTTGAAGAGACAAATCATGCACTTATGGCTATCAGCTCAAGTAATGAGGTATCTTTGTGTTCTAAACTTTGCATTGATTCATACAATACCCTTAAAACACTGTGTGATAAACAAATGAATCAGTTAGGTGATCAAGAAGCACAAATACTTGCCTATAGTCAAGCTGTTAAGAAACTAGAAGCTCAACTTGTTACTTTTCAAATAACAGCAACTTTCTCCTAATGAAAAGCTTACTTTTCAGGCTAATGAAATATATGAAAAAGAGAAAAAGCTAAAAGATATAGGAGATTTGGAATGAAAGTGTAAAAGAAAAGGAACAATTGCAAAAAAATATTAGATTCATGGAAAGACTTTCAAGAATCTTTGGAGATTAATTAATTCTGGCATGAGTTCAAATAATAAACTTGGCTTAGGATATGAAATACAATCAAACAATGAGGTTCTAAGTTATGATGAAAGAAATGAATTCTTTGGTGTTTAATTGTTCAAAGAGGATTTCAGTTAGAAAACTTTGTACTGTAGATTTTCAAAGACTAATGTTTTAAGGTGTTCCACATCCTTTAAGTGGAGATTATACTCCTACACCACAGAACATTGATGAGTCTTTATATGTTTATGTAAAAAGGGACCTCAAGAGCCTGAACCCAATTAATCAGATGACTGATCAGTGAATATTCTACCTGTCAAATTAATGACAGTGCAGGGATCTATTTAGAACTTCCTCTCGAAAATTCTGTTGATCCTGAATTGAGATTTCATGTACTCCAGAAGTGTATGGGTCATCGCCTATAACAAACAAATGAAAAAGGTGTGTTGATCTAAAATCAAAAATAAGGTTTAATCTAGTTGTGTTTCACACTAAAATCTCCTAGAAACCAATCAAAGATCAAGCATCACCTAAAGTTAATAGAAGAATTGAAGCTATGATGGAAAGAGAACTTAGGGGAAGGTTACTCTTTACTAAAGAAGAAATGTTTTGTTTGTGGTAGTCTAAGTATTTGATTAAAGATTGTGACTATTATAAAAAGGAAAATGGCAAGAGAGGTGAGGTTAAGAACAAAGGGCTTTTATTACTGGTAATGGGGTGGCATAAACCAAGTATGGTCCAATGCAAACGAGGGTTTATTATTCTAATAAATTGTTCCTGGATCGTACAACTTAATGCTGGTAGGCCATAACATTTAGTTGTTTAGGCTAATGATTATTCTAGTAGAAACAAATGTAATTCCTGTTAAGGCAAAAGAGTCAATACTGGTAGTTCTAATGTTAATACTGTTAGATCTAGACAACCAGTACCTACCAAGACCTCAAACAGTTTTAGTCCTAAAAGACCTCAGGTGAATCAACTTAATCAAAGAAGGCATTTTTCTAAATCTCATTCACCTGTGAGTAGACCCATTGTTAGAAATACAGCAAGAATGACTTATTCTCATGTTGTAAAGGGAAATTGGGGATCTGCTGTTAAGACCTCAGCAGGTTATAATTGGAGGAACTCAAACTCCAATTGTGACAGTGGACCAACTTTTATTAGAACTGTGAATGCTAAAGTCCACAAGGCTACCCACAGCCTGAAAAGGCCTGGGTTCCCTAAGAGGAATACTACTTTTCTCTTTTTCATGTGCATGATCATCCGCATGAAGAACATGGTAGATAGAGGTATATTTGATAAGTGGATGCTCAGGGCACCATGGAGTGTAACAAGGATTCAATGAAGGATTTTGAAGAATTTAATGGGGGATTGTTACCCTTTGGGGTAGCCAAAGGCTACATAACTGGTTATAAGGAAATAATAAGAGTTGGTATTTAGATTTGATAATGTGTCTTTTGTAAAAGATAGGGCATTTTAAACCTTTTCTCAATATCACATATGTGATAAGGCAGCACAAGTTCTTTTTACTGAAAATGGAATGTCTATGTTGTATCTTCTGACTTTTTTTTTTTTTTTTTTTTTTTTTTTTTTATTTTTTTTTTTTTTTTTTTTTTTTTTTTTTTTTTTTTTGTTTTTTTTTTTTTTTTTTTTTTTTTTTTTTTTTTTTTTTATTTTAAGATGCCTGATGAAATCAAATACTTCCTAAAGGTCCTAGAACATCAAAATATGTTACAGTTTATGATATAAAGTCACTACTACCTGCAAAAAAGGTTTTTTGTCTTGATTTGATTGCTTAAAGCCACATTGATGAATCTTAAATTGTGGCAAAGAAGATAGGTCATATTAATTTTAAAAACCTAAACAAACATGTGTAAGGTGAAACCTTGTAAGGGTCTGCCTTCCAAGGATTTTCAAAAAATGGCCATACATGTGTGACCTGCCATAAAGGTAAACGCAACTCAGGGCCTCCCTGCAAGCCAATTGATCAGATATAGTCAATTGTCTAGCTACCGCATTACAACCTCCACTCGTACTAAACTAGTAATTTTCAAATTCAAATCACTACCTTGTATTACTAATTTTGATTCATGGCTCAATTAAAATATTGTGACAAACACAATCAAGTAGGGTTCTTGCGCAAGCCTGATGAAAGTGCGGGGTTTGCAGAGATAGTGGATTTTCTACGAGGTTCCAACCTCAGGATGGGGGGCTTTATATTACTAATCCAAAACTATCTTTTGATTCCCTAGTCAAACAGTTTTGGCAGACTGCTACTGCCAACACTATTGCTGATGGGACTCTAGAGTTACATGCAACTATTGTTACCACTGTGTATACAATCACTAAGAGACATCTATTAGAGCTAAGGCTTTCACTTAGCAGATGCTTCAGGCGATAAATGTTGCCAAATAATGAGATTTTTGAAGGGATGGGGCAAATGGGGTATCCTACTGACGGATCTTTCACCTTTTGGAAAAGCTTTTTCACACCCCAATGGAGATTTTTAGTCCACCATCTTTTGCATTGTATAAGCTCTAAAAGTGGTGGATGGGATCAATTTGGTAGCAATATTGCTACTGCTTTGATTTGTCTATCCACTGGCAGAGTTTATAATTTTTCAAAACTAATTTTTGATGGCATGGTGGCAAACTTAAAAAGCAAAACAAAGTTTTTGATGTATTCCTCATTTTTCTGCAATTGATTTTGGAAATTCAAACGGAAAACAAACACCTTATTGGTTGTGAACTGACCAAAGAGATTTTTGGGAATATGGAAAAGGGGTTTTAAGGGCATCCAAGACCTTGTTGCCTGCTGTGCTGCTTGTTGTTACTACTAATCCAATGCAGGTGAAGTACAATCCTGATGTGGCTCTAACCTCAAACCATTCATCATCACAATTCCAGTACCATCTTCATCTTTACACCAGAACAATCTTTCACCTCTACACTCCACCTATCCATAAACTAGAACCCTGAACCTATGGAGCACACTTTTGAGGGAACCATCTCTTGCCACACCCAACACTTCTCACCCACAAGGAGCATTGGCCAAGGAAGATGACTTTAGATGATTTGCTTCAAGTGTAGTTCCTCAATTATTGATAGAGTTGATAGTTTGGAAAAGGATCTAAGCTAAACCAAGCATGGGGGACAATAGGAGTGCTTTGTGAAGTTAGTCAAGAAGGTGAGAAGCTGGAAGGTATTTTGAAAGAGGAAACTGTGGTCTTCTCAGGACTTGAAGAGGAAGTACCTGAGGATCAGGGGAGGGAAGTTCAAGATGATCCTTAGTTTCTTTTAGGTACAAGGTGCTGGTTACTCCTTCTAAGACTACTGTCTAACACTTCAGGGGAGGAACAAGTTGAAGAACATAAGCCCTACCACATTTGAAAAGCTAAAATCTCTCTCCAGGGTTGCTTCTCAAGAAAGCCAAATCAATAGATATGGGAAGGAGGTATAAAAGAAGGAAGAGATAAGGGAAAGAAGGTTGTCACTTAGCTTGGATTTTCAAAGAAGATGTTAGTACTGGTGCTGAAGAGTTAATACTGCTGAAGGAGTTATACTGACAGTATTAAAGTTAGGTTACTGTTAGTGGGAAGTTAGTACTGACAGTATTAACAGTCCATTCCTCCCTGCTAAAGGCCAGAGAGAAGGAAATGCTTCTATGATCATTGAAGAAGACATCTTAAGAAGACTAGAGAACAAATTCTACAGGAAGAAGCTAGTCTTGCTAAAGCCATCAGGTTGGATACTTTAGAGAAAGAAGAAACTACCAAACAAATTCACCTGGATGCTCTCTTAGCTCAAAGAATTGCAGAAGAAGAAGGATTAAATAAGCAACAAAAGAAAAGAAGAGCTCAAGTTCAATTTGAAGCTCAGCATTACACATATGAAGATTGGGATCTTATTAGAGCAAAGATTGAAGCTATTGCAGTGTTGCAAAGAGGTGTGCTAGGGAAGTGACCTTACAAGGAGTAAGACTTTTCAAAGAGATGGTATGATCTAGTAAATCAAAGGAAGAAACTTTTGCAGAAGAAAGAGCACGAGCCAAAAGAAATAAGCCCATGACCAATTCACAGCTGAGGAACATATATTGATGAATTACTTGAAGAATCAGGGGAATGGAAGCTATTCAGCTGAAGAATTTAAGTTTTGAAGAAATGAAAGAAGAATTTGATAAGCTGGTGAAGCAAGTTGAATCTTTTGCACCTATAAACTTTGAAAAGATTTGGTGAAGAACTTCAAACAAAGACTTCAAAAAGGATAAAGAGTGATGAAGCAAAAGAGGATGAGTCTACCAAGAAGACTGGAAAGAGGAGGAAATAGATAGCTAGGAAAGGATTACATTCTGACAAAGCTGATGAGGATGAATCTGAAGATAGTAAAGATGATGATCCTATTTCAGGTACAAATATTCCTATTAATCCTGTTCTTGTGGCTATAAAACCCCCAAGTATAGCTACTTATAGTTCATCAGCCAAGGAGTGAAGAGGTGTGTACCAAATTGTTTAGGGAGATGGAAACTTGATATAGTGTAACATAAATTTTAGAGCTATGTAAGAATTAAACTAGGGATGATCTACTGAATTTTATAGGATTGCTCATGAATAGATACTGGTATGAATTAGACCAGAGGAATAAGATTAGAAGGTGCTTTGGGAATATTTAAAGATATGTTTGAGGAACCCTTTAGTACCAGATCCTATTTAGAGTTTATTAGCGTCAACAAAGGATCATGAGTTGGAGATATTATGATACTTGCAGAGTACACTGTTTAAACTTGGAGTCAATGGATATATATATGCTAATTGAAAGACAATATCCTTTATATGTTTAGGTATGCAAAGCTATGCTAGATAAGAAACTTTAAGGAGGAAAACCAGATGATGATTGCTACAAAATCTTGAAAATGATGGAAAAGCAAGCTGGCATTAGGAAGTAGTATAAGTTGATGAGTTAGAAATCTAGGATGGAAATGAGAAGAATAACACTTGGTGGAGGTGCTATGCACTAACACAAACATCATAGTTATCAGTTCCACCATGTCTAAAAACATAAGGATGGTAGTCCAGGTGCAAAAGGATCTTGGTAAAGACTTTCCTCAAATGTTAATGGCTGACAATTTGCCAAAAATTGTATGGTTATCAACTCACCATATCTGGTTAGTAAAGAGTTGGCTAGCCCACAAGTTTATGGTTTGTGGTAAAGGCTGTGGAAAACCCATAACTAGTTCATGAGGTTATGGCTCATGGTTGAAGAAAAATTGCAAATCCATATTAGATGGTGACACTTTACCAAAAAGTGGATGGATACATCAACTCACCAAGTGTCATGTAAAAGAGTTTGATATGGTATCAACACCATGGAATTTACCTTTTCTAGGTGCCAAAGGATTGACAGGCTCTGAGGAAAATGGCTACAGGGAAAGGCATATAAAATCCGTTTATGGCTGCTATTGGTTGCCAAAAACCATATGGTACTCAATCACCAATGTTTATGTACTGAGGGTTGAAATGGTTTTTAGTGACATGGATATGCATTTTTTATGTGGCATAGGACTGACTACTCCAGAGTAAATGGCTAACTGGTAAAGAGACATCAAATCCATTTCATATTTCAATGATTCACCTCTCACAGAAGTTAACACACCTGGAAGTGATGAGAATAGTTCTTAAGCTCCATATGTTTTTAATGTACATGATAGTCAATGTTGCTGTTATGATGGGGATGCATGAAAGCTTTGAGGATATAGTTGCTGCAGGATAAAAAATAGATGATTTGAAGAATTGCAGATCAAGAATAATTCGAAGTGTTTTGTTTACAATATCCTCAGGAAGCTCAAATTGAAGACATTTGAAGAAACTTGAAGTTCACAAGTGAGATCAAGTTACGGGGAGATTGATGGGGAAATAGTATAGTAATAGACTTAATACTGGGTGGTATAACAGTTAAGTCTTGGTAGTTATTAGTTAGTTCGGTCTGTACTAAGTTAATACTGGCAGTACTAAGTTAAATCTGCCAGTACTAAAGTTAGTACTGGTAGAATAGCAGTACTATAGTTAGTACTGGTCGTATTTAGTTAAGTCTGTTTATGTAACATAATAGATGTAATAGTTATCTTAGAGATATCTTAGGAAAGGATATGCATTATCCTTTCACATGTTTGTAAAGCCCATTAGGGTTTCCTTGGTGTATAAAAGGAACCCTACGGCATAGAGTTTTATATATGTAATAGAAGCATTGAAGCTTAATAGAAATCAATAGCAAAATTAGTATTATTGTTCTTCTTAATTCTTGTGTTAAGATTCCGCATTAACACTTGATATTCATAGTCAGTGTCTCTCACATAGTTGATTTGGATTTATTCAAGTTAACTATTGTCTTACAAAGGCTATATAGATCCAAGACCAAGGACCTACAGTCCCCCTCTCCTCTCCTTTATAAAATGTGATCTCTTCCCTCTCCCTCATCATTCTCTCTCAAAAATTTATCCTCCAAAACTTGTGTAATCATTCTTAGAATTTGCAAGAAGAAGTTGGTGAATTCGGTAGAAGTATTCAAGCTTTGTGTTCTTGATTCCTTGGTGTCTTGGTTGTTCTTGTCTCCGTCTCTATTCCATAGGTATTCCATGATTCTCTTGATTCATCTTTTATGTCCATGATTCATACAAAAGTTTTCTACATAAAATCATAAAGTGGTAAAAAGAAGAAAACATGTATTCATGATCTTGTTAATTTGTATATGGTGTAATCTGATTCTTATGGCTAAAATTATGTTTTGAAACCTTAGATAATCATTAATGATGTTTTTAATGAAAACTACAAGATTAGAAACCCTAGGGCATGTTTTGATTGATAAGAATTAGGGTTTATGGGTCTTAGTGTTTCTGTTCAGAATTTTGGGTCGTGTTCATTGGGGTGTAACTCGGTGATAAAAATGAGTTTTGTCATGATTCTTAAGCCTAAAGTTAAATTCAATGAGTCTATGTAACATTTCTCAATTTCGGGTCATTTTACGACTCCTATTATTCGTCACTATTTATTTTTAACGGTACACGGTTACTTTTAATTTAACTTTTAAGCTAAATCGCGTAGGCTAAAAACAAGCATACAACGTAAACGGACATCAAACAAGTCAAAGTTTACATCAAGCAAGTGTTATATAATTATTATAAGAATAATTATTAACTTTTTCATATTTTATTTTTATTAGTTACGTAAAACGTTTACTTTTCGCAATAAAAATACGTTTAGGCATACCCAAAAACACCCAAACTCATCTATACTCAAACCAATGCTCACCTTTATACCCTTAACACAAAAATTAACTTATTTTGTGTCATTAACCCTCATAGGACCGGTCACGCCCTAATATACTAGTAAACAAATTAATTCCTTTTACACTATAAGTATTAACCAACATGTGCTCAATTTAAACTTAGCAAAGCCTTGTACAACCTCTAACTCATTAATGAAGTGTACTAAGGGTATCTAATACAACTCATACAAGATCAAAACTTGATCTTTTGCCCTCCTAGCCCACTACACGAGTACAAGACAAGCACACACAAATCTTCCCTAAATCTTGTACAAATACGTTTCATTAAGAATGTGTACTTAGTCTAGTAGCATCTTTCATAAAATCTAGCTTTAATAAAATCTTGTACAACCTAAGACCAATTAAAACTAGGTACTTGGTAAATCTTGCACAAGATTATACCTTGTGTTTTCCTTCCCTAAACGCCTCGTCACCCACATGAACCACTCAAGCAAATCTTGCAAATATCTTGTACCTCACACAAACCATTAATACATGTACTTTGGTACCCTAAACCACTCGTACGTCTTTAGTATTAGGACATGGTTTAGGAAATACTTGTGGCATAAAAGAGAGGTTAGTACAAGAGCTTTGCACACACATATCAAACTAGCAAACACAAATACTTTCCTTCTTCCTTCCTTTGTGTTGCTGCCAACAGACGCCACACACACCCAAAGAAAACTAAGGACCACATTACCACTCTCCTTAAACCATAGGCCTTTAAGGTTGCATGCCATACTTCCTTCCTTAAAATAACGAGTCACGTGTTCATTTAAAAACACACAACTTACCCTAGCAAATAAACTCCACTCTGGTTCCTTTCTAGCCCACACACGGCTCATAGTAAACTGATAGGGTTTCCTATAGTTTTGATTCGTAACAAAAGCATAAGCACACAAGAACCACTAGTGTTCAAGCTAAGGCATTTCAAGGGGCGTTTTAAGAGTTAGGGTGGTAAGTCAAAGACACATAAAGAGGGGTTTAGGGTTAAGCTTGAAGAGGATTCTCGGTCAAAGCTTGGAAGCAAGAGCTTCACTTTGAGTTCTCAATCTTTTCCCATTCGAACGACACGTCAAGAGTAGTAAGTCTCACTAAAACCCAAGCTTCGTGAATACATTAACTTATCATACCCTAATTCTTGATTTCATGTTATCACGTCATAAACAAGATCATGTTTCAAGGAAAGACTACATAACGAACCATGCGAAACGTGGTTCGGCTTGAGTACAAATTGCTAGAACCCACGTTGTATTAACTTGTGTGGCATTTAAGTAAACACGCCTACGTAAACGAAAGTCCGCAAATGAGCTAGAGCTTATTTGTTTTATTTTCATACGACAATCATGTATAAACTAAAAACCTATATAAGTTATTTTAGCATTAAAGGAACATAAGAAACAAGAAACCTAGTATTATTCTAAGATGACTCACTGTTGGAAGGACATATACGCATACACGCTTTGACCATACGACCTAGTCACCTTCATCCTAAAATGATTTCTACAATTGCCTTGGTTTCGGGCCTAAATAAATACATATCGAACATCAATGGGTCCATGAAACCACTGTTGGGCCGAGGAGTCCAATAAGGGACGGGGTGCCTTATTTGGCTCGAGCCTATGTAACAGTGCTCATCTCGAAATCTTTGCTTCCTATCAGAACCAAAAACAACCTAAGCACGTGTTAATAAACTTACATTTCTCGACTTGTGCCTTAGAAACTTCACCGAGCCACAACACGGGCCATAAGGTCTAACCCGAGACTCAAGCGGCTTAGTAATAAGTTAAAACGGAAAGTATAAACACATTGAGAGCTTATTATACTAATGGACCTAAGTATGTCAAGCCTACACTGTTATAATACTTATTGGACTCTTAATGGGCCCAAAAGCCCATTTACGAGGCTTATGGCTTATTGTATAAGCCAATGAGTAAAGACAGCTTATTTAACGAGAGAACATTTATTCGGAACTTAAGTTATTAGAAAAACTAGTTGGAAAAGCTTAATGGGCCTTGAAAGGCCTAACGGGTTTGGTTATTGGGCCGAAGGCCCAATAGACGTAAAATAAGCTCATCCGAGCTTATTTATAAGCCAAACGGTTCCCGTGGCTAAATTAAACTTAATGAGAACTTTTGTCACTATAAAATCCCTTTTGGACCTCTAAAAAGCTTAACGGGCCTTATTGGGCCGAAAAGCCCAATAAGCTTAAATAAGCCCAACAGAGCTTACGTATAAGTCAAAAACAGTGTGTTTGATTTATTGGGACTAATAAAACCTATTGACATTTTTCAAAACTTATTTGGACTTAAAATGTAAATTTTAGACATTGGAGGACTAAGAGTGTAAAACTTGGAACTTGAGGGTTAAAACTGTCAAAACTGGATTCCTTATAGTTAGGGACTGTTGGTGTCATTTCTGAAATATTAGGGGCTATTTTGAAAGTATAAGGACCAAAAGGGTAATTTGTAAAGATGAAGGGCCAAATGTGTACAAGTGGAAAACTTAAGGGTTTAAAAATGTAAAATAGTATATATTTCATAAACCTAGGGACTGTTTTGTAATTATGGAAAACTTAAGGGTATTTTATAAACAAGGGTGAATTTAATAAACACTTAACATATCGGACGAATTGTATTCGGATAGTATACAAGTTAACCTACGACTTAATAAATAAGAATATTTATTAATAACGTTTTTACGAATACAAGAACATGTGTAATCGTATACTTTCCCAAGAGCCATCAAGTGAATACAAATACATTAAACATGTGCACCACCACACAAGTGATAACAGTATATATAAACTAGCAATTTATTATAGTTTATACATTGAGTCTTTAGCCTAAACGGTAGACTAAGACTGGCTGTATTTACTTAGGTATCTGACGGTGTGATACATTTGCCATACTTGGATATATTATCATTTTCAGAGGACTATTTACTAAGGTGAGTTCATAGCCCCATGTTTTACAATTATTTAAATGATTTACATCCTTGGGGTGAGAACATGCTTTGTTTTACAAACTGGACGCAAGTGTACATTTTATACTTTGATTACGAGTTTGCCTAAGTAGCGATAACCCACTGAGCCCTATTATCATGAACTGTCAATTGCTAGATTGCGAGCGCGAATGTTATAAATAGATCTATTTGGGATTGACATCCCCGTTCGGGTGACTAGCTATCACCGGGAACGAACGATATAGCATGTCGGATGAGGGATGTTTCGGGTTAGAACATCATTCATGGGCATTATTGGCAATTTATTGCATTCATACATGTCGAGCTTTAGTGTCATGAGCTTAGGAAAACGTAATTACTTTTTATGATGTTTGCATCTGTTGCTTAATCATACACTTGGAAATCTTGCGGTCCTACAATTGATTTACATAAACCTATGAATTCACCAACTTTATGTTGACGTTTTAAGCATGTTTTCAGGTCAATAAGGCACGAGGTGCGATGATATATTGGAAGTCAATAATTGAAGAGTCAACATATAAGATTTGAGGTCTTATTACATTTTGGGGACAATTGTTATAAACCGGAATCTTTACTTATAGTGTTGAAATTTGAAGCCATGAGCTTATGTAACAAACAAGTATTTTGTTAATCCAATGTATCTTTTTCAAACGACACATTTAGTGGTCATTCTCATATCTTATGCTATTGATCTATGAAGTAACGCCCTCGGATATTCAACATTCCGCTGCTACCCAGATTTGGGGGTGTTACAAAGGGTAGAAAGCAGTTAGGAGAATATCAGCAGATAAAGACGGGTAATTGTTATCCCAAAAGCTTAATCCATTTCACAATAATAAGTTATACCAATAAGCAAAATAAAGATAGAAAAGAGATAAGGA